>PVIR01004407.1:56608-79613 GCA_004026965.1 Petromus typicus | reverse complement strand
TCTCGGGAGACACGCCTCAGAGAAACACACAGCACAGTATCGATGCAAGTTGCAAGAGGTTTATTCAGGGACCGGCGCCGGGACCGTCCTTACACGCAGGGAAGGAACGGCCCTGAAGGGAAAAATAGCACAGCTTATATACATGATTAGGCAGATTAATGGCCAGAGGATACATTTTAGATTTATAGGGTGGTTAGCTCTGAAGTGATTTCTAACTTCTTTAACATTATCTTAGTTTACCACCTGTTCCTGAGAATGGGAGGGTTTTTAACAAGAACCAGGTGTCTTGTTGACCTTGGTGACCAGGCCTATTATCTCATTCTTAGGCCTTGTGGTCTTTGCTTTGCAACTCTGCATTTCGGACTTTTAGATCTTATAGTTCCATCTCCGGTAACCACATACAGTACTGGGCATGGAGACTCACACCCAGCAGCAATCAGCACCACATACCACAGTGCTGGGTGTGGTGACTCACACCTGTAATCCCAGAACTCGGGAGGCAGAGGCAGGAGGATTGCTGTGGTGTGAGTTTGAGGCTGAGCTCAGGGACAGCCTGAAGCACAAAGCAAGACCCCGTCTTAAAAAAAAAAAGAAAGAAAAGGAAGCTACTTCAAACAACTCCACATGCTTCGTGCAGGTGGTGCAAGGTCCTCCACTGGAGGCCCGGTGGTTGAGCACCAGCCAGCAGAAAAGCAGAGGATGCTTTGTGTCTGTGGGTGGAACGGTTTTCAGAGCATGTTAAAAGAGGGAGGCACACTGACAGGTGTTGCCCACGGTGAGCGCCCCCTTTCTAGGGTTTCTTTGTGTACATCTGCAAGTTGCACTTAAACTGGAGAACTGGAGTCTTGAGCTCCTGCCCAAGCTGATGGGAAACGCTGTGGCTTTGCTTTTCTCTCCTGAAGATTTCATTAGTGGGCAAAATAGCTTGTTACTTCCAAGAGAAAAGTCCTGGCTCCTTTTTCTCAGAATGCAGGCAGACATCAGATTCCAGAAGTACGATTTCCTGAACTGTGATTTCTGACATAGTGTTCTCTTCTTACTTCTCTTCGTGGGCCATTAAATATCTTCAAAGTGAGTAGGAAACAAATCCACGTGCAACTTTTCTCTATGTGGGCCGTTGTTTGATTCACATGTGTGTGCACTATTAGTTAAAAATAAAGGGTGCTCTTAGCATAAGTAACATATAAAGGCAGTTTAGTCATAAAGACCTTTATAATAAATATATAAATAAATATAATAAATGTGGTCATAACTGCAGAAGTTAGTTTATTCATGAATAAAAGGCGGATCCAATCTAGCATTTATAGCTGGGTGCTTTAGGGCCCTGTGGGTTGTGAGTCAGTCATCCAAGAGGGAAGGGTAGGAAGAGGCCAGGAGGTCTTGGGTTGTTTTGTATAGTTAGCGTGGGGATGTGGAACTCAAACGCAGATCCTAGAGCAGCTGTCTTTGGGCTCAGTCCTTTTTCCATTGGAAGTGTCTGTGCCTGCAGAAGACGCCTGATTGTGACACATTACGTCTTCATCTCTCCATCCTCCTCCTTGCAGCTTCTCGTGGGGCTGCTAAGGGCTGAGGAATAGGTACACATTTAGAATTATGTCCTGGCTCTGATGCTTAAAGCTCAAGTTGGCAGCGTTGGGGGTCAGCATCAAGCCGTCCCCACCTGCTTCCTGGGAAGCATTAGCTAGAACGGCCTCATTGAGAGGTCCTCCAGTAGTTGGTCTTGATTTTAAATGGGGTAATAATGGAACGTGTAATGAAAAAACATATCTGATAACCTGTTAGCATTTAAATGACAGTTTCTCTGAAAACGCAAGGAGGGAAATGGAAAGAAATCACAGAAAAGAAGAATGTATCATGATTTTCCAGGTGACTTACTCGAGTGTGGGCATTCCCACAGTTCTCGCAAAGCTGTAGGAATTACTGCCAGTCCAACTGCTCAGCCCCCCTCGTAGGGACACGTGGCTGTTGCTTCCCCATGAGGGGTTCTGTTGCGTCGCAGAGGACGGTCTCCCTCTCATCGCCCTGCACATTCACCACTGTCGCTGGAAAACGAGGACCCGTCCGAGGATGTGCCCACCACACTGTGTCCTTGACTGGTGTGACGCTGGTGCTGGTCCTTCCTTCACTTATTATCCTCTCTTCTCATTGTCCTAACATCACAAACTCCCTTGAAAGCTGTACAAAATAATGGCTTTTAAAAATACACGTTTTAAAAAATATGTCACTTAGATAATGCCCTTCCTTGAAAATAGTAGTTTTATTTTAATTGTTCGCTCATTCATATGATGCTCCACAAAATATAGAAAACATATAGTGGTTTAATAGCTATTTACTGAATTGTTGAATTAGTAATGTAATTAATGCTCAAACAGCTGATCGAGAGCAAAGCTTCTAATATGATAGAGCTAGTAGTTGATTTCAGAAATGGGAGAAAGAAAGCACAGAACATTTCCAGGAGAGAATTCCCAACTGAAATAGTGTCAGTGTGAACTATGTTCTCTGTCTCCCAAGCCTCAGATAGTCTTCCCTTAAAACTGCGTTTATTGGTCCATTTTAGAAATACAGTATAATCACATTCATCATTGAGAATTTGTACCTGTACGTGATGTATCTTTATTCTTACTTTTTCTCACCCCTATCCTCTCTCTTCAGCCCTTCGCCAACATACATAAGGTTTATTTCCATTTTCCTTTATTAGTGTCAAATTTTTCCTTCCCCTCTTTGCTTCCCCTACTCTTCCATCGCCCATTCCCCTACCCCTTTGAATGCCTTCATATATATTGGGCCTCATTTACTCTTTCAATTTCTTACAGTAGATAAATGATATAGAGTTTATACATGTGCGTCCTATTTATTTCACTTATGAGTGTGGCCTCAATGTGCATCCATTTAGCTATAAATATCTCTAATTTATCAAATTTTATGACTAAATAACACTCCATTTTATATTAAAAAGTCTTTATTCAGTCTCCCATTGATGGGCATTCGGGCTGCTTCCAAGATTAGCTGTTTCAAACTGAGCTTCTATAAACGTGGGTTCACATATGTCACCGTGATATGGTGCTTTACATTGTTTTGGAAATATACCCAGCAGGGAAACAGCAGGGTACCGTGGGGCATCTAACCCTAGTTTTTGAGGAATCTCCACACTGATCTCCACCCTGGTTGCACCAGTCTACATTCCTACCAACAACGGAGAAGGGTCCCTTTCTCCTCACTGCCCCCCAGAATTTGTTATTTGTTGATTTCTTGATAGAAGCCAATCTTCCTGGAGTAGGATAAACTCTGAGTGTTGTTTTCATCTGCATCTGTCCCATGACCAGAGATGTTGAACATTTTCCCTGTTTCTTAGATGCTTCTACGTCTTCATCTGAGAAGTGTCTGTTCATTTCAGGTGCCCATTGTTGAATCTGGTCTT
Organism: Petromus typicus; assembly: GCA_004026965.1. NCBI lineage: Eukaryota > Metazoa > Chordata > Mammalia > Rodentia > Petromuridae > Petromus > Petromus typicus. Next base: position 76,195 of record PVIR01004407.1, on the reverse strand, counting down.
TAAGTTTGGGGGCCTTGGTTATTCTTCAAGCACCTTCATCAAGGAGAGTTGGTTCCCCCCAACATGGCGATGTTGCCTGACATTTAATGTCAGGTACTTGTCAATGACAATTTTAAATAAGTAAATAAATACCTTCCCCTTCCTAGTCCTACCTTCAGGCCACATATTTTAGCAATATTTCAAGGGCATTACTGCTAAGCTAGGCATTTTCCATCCTTATGAATTAAATATCTTGGCTGTATGTGAAAACACACCGGTTTAGAATTAACTTGACAAATGCCTGAAGGGCAATTTCCATTATTCTACAAAGTAGACCTGAGAGCATTGGGAAGTACCTGATAATAACCCTGTGCGCGGCTCAGGGAGTGTGAGTGCCCACGCTGTTTTCTGCTGGAGAAGTATTGTCCTGGGAACAGGGCAGCGTGTGCCATGACATCCTGCATCTGGACCCCTGAGAAATGAATCATGCCCTTAAGACTTCCTGTTCACGCCACACTTTACCCATGGGTACAGGATCTCTACTCTGTCTGTAAACTCATGGCCTGAGCTGGACACCAGGTACCAGCCACCGTGGTACGTGTGCTCCACAGTGCCACACCCTACCAGAGCCGCAGGGAGGCGGGCTTCACCACTGTCCATCGGTCAAAGAGCCACCAGCTCTGGAGGCTCCGTGGCTGGGAGGCTGAGCTGCGCCCAGGACCTCAGTGGGCATCAGTGTGGCCCATCACTGCCATTCATCTGGAGGGACAGTGTGGGCTGGGATGCCACCTCCCTGTGTGCCTTCCGGGTTCCCCAAGCCTGCATCTGTCTCAGGCGCTGCCACTCACAGTGAGTCTCCTGCCCATTCAGCTCAGACCTCATGATCCCAGCATCTCAGCTTGGCCCCTGGCAGGGCCTTCACCTCCATGAACCCTGAGGAAGCACAGGAAGGAGGAAGCACCTACACACCCTAGAAAGGAGAGCCAACATGTACAGAATTTCAAGGTTCAGTATTTTAAAGAGCAGAATATGGTAGATGATGCCACAGTTTAATGCCATAAGCTTCCTGTGGTTTTCTGTCCCTACCACTTCAGTGAAGAGGTGATTAATTTCCTATTTTTGGCTGATTCTTCATAGTTGTGATGTTTCTTTTGCTGTTCAGACATCCTGGCACAGCAGGTAAGTGCAGAGCAAGGTGCACAGCTGTGACGGGTGTTCCAGCATGGTGCAGCCTGCAGCCTCGGGGGTCCACAGCAGCTCTCCACCTCACCTCAGACCTGAGGAGAGGGGCTCACAGGACCTGGCTGCAGGGCGGTCTTTTCTCCTTGGAGCACCAACTCCTGACCTATCCCTGCTCCCATGGAGAGACTTTGTCTCGCCAAACAGAGCCGCCATATGGGACAGATTGTCCCACTAATGCTCAGGGCTGGGAGCAGATGTCTCACTGTCTTTCACCTTGATCCTGTTTTTCTGATTTTGATAAGGTCCTCTCAGAGGCCTCTCCACAAGAGCAAAGCCGTGGTCGGAGAAATGTATCCTGGGTTCTTTGATGAAAGGGTCATCCCTGAGGAAATATAACTCCATTTTATTTTTAAAGTTAACTTCATAGGACAGATATTGCCATTTGTCCTTAATGGAAGGTTAATGCGGCTGGTAACACCGTGCCCAGTTTATTTTAGGCTTGGACCTCGAGGGGCAAGCCGCACCCTGGCAAAGGCTCTGCTACATGCAGGTGTCTGAGGCAGTCAGGCATGCATAGATACCTTTGCCTTCAGAAGCCTCTGTCTTTGGTGGAATCTTGGCTCAAAAAGGAAAATAAATAACAGTACATGTGAATATTGAGTGAAAAGTATATGTATATTCACATTTCCCCAAATGAAACCCCAATGTTTGTGCATAAGTGTATCCTTAAACTCAGTCCAAACCAGGATGGCTGGAGGATGAACAGGTCTTTACTGTATTTTACTCTGAGATACAAGTTCAGACTCACCTCCTGAACTGCTGTGAACCAAATAGTCAACAGCATGCAGATTCAGAGAAGCTGAAAGGCTGGCATTTAATCGGAGACCTCCGGAAGCAGAAGCCACAGGACAAAGGGCCGAGGAAACCACTGCCTGGCCTGGGGCTCCCTCTCACCAGGCTTCAGTTCCGACCTCAAGGGCGGAGCTGGACATGGCAGGACTCATACTTCCTGTGAAGGTCTTGACACTGACTCTATCCCAATCCCTTTTAATTTTTATCTTCAATTGCTATTTTTGCCGTGTTCTGACTTGCCCAAGCTGGGTGTGAAGTCACAGTCCCCCGCCTCCCCTTCCCGAGTGTGGGATGGCAGTGTGCTCCACCGCGCCCCTCCCACAGCCTGCTGCCTCTCGGCCAGGCAGCACTGTGTCTGCTGAATCCAATTTCTGCACAATCTAAAGGAGTGAATTAGTAGGGTGGAAAAGGTTAAGCACAGGATGTTTCTGCCCACTGTACTGATCACGGGAGGCTCTGGATTTGGTTCACTACTATAGAATTAAATTTGAAATATACACAAGTTTTTCAAGAGGAAATAAATGACTTATCTAAGATCCAAAGTTCCTTATTGCCATAAACCGACTCTTTCCAGTTTCTTTAAAATAATTTATGAACAGACTGTGTAATACACCAACATGTAATTCAGAAATACAGGTAATATACCTTAGCTAGTAACCTTTTAGGACAAATGACATCATCCAAGTTACCAAAAGTGATGCTGTAAGTTACAGGCAGACCACACCTCCAGAAGGCATTTAAAGTATGTGTCCTTCAACACTGGGGAATGGGTGATGTCATTGCAGCTTTGCTGGCATCACAGGTCACCCTGAGTCTAACAAGGTCTCTGGTTTGAATGACACCTAAAATTTAGAAAGTAAAGAAAGTCATTTTGGAGCATCCAGACCTTCCTGATTATGTGGAGTTAATTTTGACTGGGATGATTATATTCATTTTGCATTTTCATTTGGGCATTAAATGTTTGGCAAAGTCAAACAAAAGTTTTGAAAAATCATTTACTAGTTTCTGTGGGGTTTCTCCTTTTATTTTATCCACTGAGTTTCTTTTCAAACAATACTTATCTTTTCTAGTCATGTGATTGTTCCAGAGATCAAACTCGTTAACTCCTGTGCATTTCAAGTGGAAATTGACATTTGAAATGATGGAGATTTCTCCTCTTATCATCTTTAATGCATAAGGTTTTGATACAATTATTTTAAAAATGTTGGTACATTGGAATTTTTAAAAGAAAAGTTTAATTGAATTCTGGAAAGGAATGGATTTAAATGTAGAAAAATCTAAAAGAATATGAAAACCTGTTAGTAGGTCATGATTCAAGTGCATATTTTCTTTCATTGTCCTAGGATGAAAGAAATCAATATTTACGAGGATGTGATTAGTATTGGCATGTCCTTAAATTCGGTACTGTAGCTATGTCTCTATAAAAATTGAATCCAAACCATTCTCATCATGTACTCATCTTCATTTCCTCATTAGATATTTAGAACCAGAGTCATTCTTAAGGTTTATTCTTTAAAATTTCTGCTGGAGAACAATACTATTTAATGAGGAAAAATTAGCCTTTATGAATTTAAAGTGTAAGGAATTGGAACATCTGAGCATCATGTTCTTCTCCATCAATCTCCATAATGCTCATAATGGAAAGCTAAATATGAATCTGCTTTTTATTCTTTATTAATATAAGATAAATTCAAGTTGCTTCTGTCAATTTTGTCCTATGTTAAGAAAATGTGAGTGAGGGCTGGGATTTAGCTCAGTGGTTCTGGTGCCTGTTTTGCAAGCACAAGGGCCTGGGTTCGATCTCCGGTTAACCATATACAATACTGGGTGTGGAGACTCACACCTAGTGGCAATCAGCACCATATACCACAGTGCCGGGCGTGGTGGCTCACGCCTGTAATCCCAGCACTCGGGAGGGGAGGTAGAGACAGGAGGGTTGCTGTGAGACCCTGTCTCAAAAAAAAAAAAAAAAGAAAGAAAGTGTAAGTGGAAGTTATAGGACACCATTTCAAAGATGGGGTAAGTCACCATGGAGAAAGCTGTGACAACACTCTTCACCCTCTGCACCTTTCCTATGTCTTATAATAGTCAGGTACTGAGAGCACTAGCAATGTAACATTACGACAGGTGAACCATTTGTGTCAAGACATATTTGCCATTTGTCCTGAAGGGATGGATGTAAGAATTCCAGCTTCTGAGTGCCCGGCTGGCCCCTTACACATGACACTACTGAAGACTACACCATCTCATCCCAATAGCTGCACTGACACAGATGGCTTCACGGGATTGTCTTTGCTCAAGACACGTAATAACTGTGAACTGTGCACCTTGTATTATTTGAACGTGTTCCTTTCCCCATGCCTAAAGCCAGCATGTTTGGCATTCATTTCTCCTTAGCTGGTATTTGGCTTGGTTTGAGCTCTCACAAGCATCTGGCTTCTTCATTCCTAAGAGTTTCTGTCTTTTAAAGCAACCCACAGCACCACTGACCAGAGCCAGAGGTGAAAGGTACAGGACCCACAGGTCCACGAGGAAAGGAGCAATCCTTACAGGAACACCCCTAACTTGAGGAGTGGGAAGCATAAGGATTCACTGAGTGCAACTGGTACTTCCGAGGTGTCCTATATAGTTTCTCCATTGGGGCTTCTGTGGGAATGCCTGCTCGCATGCATTGCAAAGGTAACGATGAAAACTTTCGAGCACAGGGGCTGTCTCTCAGGCTGCCTGGCCTCAGGCCTGTGTCCGGGTCCTCTGTGTAGCTGGCCTCAGTGTAGGCTCTGCCCCAGTGGGCTCCCCTGTCTGCAGCATGTGTGGCTGGCAGTGCTTTGTCCCCTCTTGACTAGCGGTGTCATTTTGAGACAAAAGGAAGAGGAGAGAGAGGGACAGAAACCCACAGTGTCGTCATAGTTTCTCCTTAGGCATGAATAACTCATATTTTCATCTTCCATCCGGCAGAATCAATATAGTGCATTTTTCCCGCAGCTACCAGAAGGCGATGCAGGGCACAGTGAGCATCTTGGACCCCTATTGGAGGCTGTGAAGTAAAAATCGCCCCTGCTTCCTTGTCCACACCTAGTAGTGCGGGCAGGATGGTGCTGAGCTCCCAGCACTGCAGAGTCCAGCTCTCAGTCTTCTCTCAGCAGCTGTGTCATCATGGAATGTCCTCTGAGGTTTCTCCACCTCCTTTCATAGCACACTTTCCTACCACCCTGGAGCTCCAGATTGGTGAGACAACCCACCTGGCAGTGTGTGGAGACACAGAGAATGCGATGCGTGCGAATTCTATAGACGTGCTCTGTCACGGACACTCCTGAGCTGTCCGGGTGGGTCTCACGACGGGCCTGACACGTTTGACCTGGGACAGTAAACTTCTGGGACACGCCCTGCAATGGGCTGTTCCTGCCACTGAAAGCCCCGGACTCTGCCCATGCTGCCTGCAGTATACAAGATGAAGACAGCAGCTACTGGGCAGCCACTTTGACCGCACCAAATGGTCCACCTAAAAGTGTGTCCAATCTTCCCAAACATGAGGCAGTCAGCTCCTCGAACTTTAAAACTGGCACAAATGCCTGGGGGTAACCTGAGACTTTCTCTTTACTGTCACTCTTGTCCTTGTCTTGATTTTGAGCTTTTTTTTTCCTAATTAAGACAGAAATCATCTTGGGATACATTTACATGTGATATTAATTTTTGTGAGATAACTTCCAAAAACTCGGTATTAATGTGGTAATAAATGTTTTGCTTAAAGCAAGGTAGACTCTCTTTTTAAAACAATACAAACTAGTTATGGTTGAGACTTCCTCCAGGTTTAAGGCTCACAGCTGGTCCTTATGCTGTGGTCTCCAGAAGGGGCAGATGGGGCCACAGCCTCCCTCCCTGTGCAGGGCTCACCAGGCCCTGCACTCGTGTTGTCAGCTTCTTACCCATTCTCATATGATATGTGGAATTCAGCTTGACAATTACTCTTTGGTGTTGAATTTAAATAGCTAAATCACTTTCTTTAGGAAGGAAAGTACTTAAGGACGTAGTTATAACCCATGTGTTGAGTTATGATCCACATGCGGAGATAGATGTATTCTGTATTGGGTGTTTCTGTATGTGAGCAGGATCTGGGGGTCACTGGTGATCCTGTTTTGGAATCTGTGCACAGCAGCAGTAACTCTGCCCACCCTGGAGCCCAGAGCTGCATGTTCAGGCTGCACCTTACAGTAGGTCTTTAGCTGTGACCCAGTCTGCACTTCAGTCATCACTGCATCTCCTGTTTGGAGCAGCCAGCTCACCCTGGACCAGAGGAGAGGAGCCTGTCACTTGGAGTGTGGGCCATGCTGGCCTCACGGTCCATGGTGAGCAAGGAGGACCTAGACACCCCCACCCCAACCATGCACTGGCCACGACCACAGGGTACAAAGCAAGGGCGAGCAGCTAGTGAACAGGTGATTACTTCATTCCCAAGGACTAAGGAATACATCACCAGCTACCCCGTGTCAGAGGTGTGGGCATTGCACTCCTATACATCAGAGCGTGCACACCCAGTACCATGCGCGGCTGATGTGTATTCGCTGCTATTTTGAACACTTTATGGAAACCTCTTGGAATGTACCATTGGTTCTAAGAGGAGCACAGTCTATTTGTGCACGATGCTATGATGATAAATGTTGTATGGAAAACCTTTAACCCTCAGTGTCCCCTCTGTGAATATGGTAATTATTGCGATTGTTGTTTTGAAATCAAGAGAACACTCCATCAGTGCCTGCTCTCCTGGGTCAGTGCCTGTGCTTGGCTGGTGCTTAGACTTTTATTGTGTAATCCTGCAAGTGACCAAATGCATAATCAAGTGGAATGCATAGTGTGATTAACAAGAATGCACATTTGTAATGTGGATTTAGCAGTGAGGTTTTTGTAATTTTCTATATCATCCTGGAGACTTATTCCATATAGCAAAGATTGATAGTGTTCAGAATCCTCACCTTTCTCCTTTTAAAGTAACAGAATCTACCCCATCTGATGAGTCTGGAAAATATCCCTTCATCACAGAAGGTCGCCCTGGGGTAGCTCCTCCTCCCTGCTGGATGCAAAGCCAGGATACCCACGCCCCACTGCAGGTGCTGAGGGTCTCTTGCTTGGACACTCATGGAGGAGTTACTCACCTTACCGCTCTGTCCTGACCACCCATGGCACTGGGTACTCCTCTTCATTGTATAGGACTGATGGTCCTTTCCAGACCTGGGGGTGGTCAAGTCGGAGTTGTATCAAGTTGGAACGTCTTGTATAGGTGCTGTACAAATAAATGAAGGTCATAATAAATTTAAATTTTACTGTAGCATTTTCTGGAAGATATATATCCAGCCAAAAGATGAATACCTGTGTTAATATTTGATTGATTAATATTTGATACACGGACAGTTGTTGCTTATTCTAATAACTTTATTGAGTCTAGCAGAGACCTATTTTCTTCCATAAATATCTAATGGCTACTCTTTATTGTAACAAGCTCACAGAAAAAGTTCCACCTCTTTCAAATTCACCCTCTTTTGTGATTAAATATAACATTTTGCCAGTGATAGTCCCGCCTCCCTGTAGTCCCCACCCATCGCCAAGCCCTCCATTGGCACCAGTTTTTACTGTCGACGGTGCGCATATTCCAGACAGTCACATGACCACATTCTTACCGGTGTTTGTTTTCATCAAGATTACTTCACGTGGGTCAGAGAGAACCTAGGGTGGGTCTGTAAGGGTCGTGGACACCCTGAGAGATCCACTGAGCTCCTGGGCAGACATGTGTTGCTGAGATACTTGTTTCTAGGACCTGGCTTCTGGGCCATGAGCAAGACAGCCCAAGGTGCAGCCTCCCGACGGCGGGATCTTCTGTCTCTTGTGTGTCAATTGCCCATGACAGTGCAGCTGTGACCCTCATGCCTCCTGCAGTGCTGTTCTCACCTGCATGTACCTGAGGTGCACAGAGGAATGTCCACAGATCAAAAAGAAAATGTAGCTCTGTACTTGCAAATCAGCCCTACAGCCCTGACCACCCAGCTCAGTGAAGCTTTCTCCATCTCACCTGCATTGCCCCTGAGCTGGCTTGGTGAGGTTGAACAGAGGAATTTTGAGAGAGAGCTTTTCTCTATTTATATTTTTTCTTTTATTATCTCATTAAAAATATGCCATTGTGACAATAAAGAATTTTGCAGAAGAATTCCCAGTGTAATCACACATACACAGAGACACATGCAAATGTGTGTATCAATTTAAATACAATCTTTAGTGAGAAGTAAAGTGATGGTGATGCTTGTCTTTAGAGCACTCGCAATACGAAGCCATCTTCTCTTTTGGGCACTGATGAAATTGCCCCCCTCAGTGTGCCATAGGCGGTCCTGGATCAGACCCTGCACAAATGTCTTCACAGGTCAGCTGTCTGCAAACAGAGCACGGCTTGTGAAGGTCACCATGTATGTTTCAACCCAGAGAGAAGAAATGCTGACAAGAGCAGTTTTTCACATGTTGAATATGAAATGAGCTGATGGCAATATTCTCTGATGAAATACTCTTTCTGTCGTGATCAGGCTTACCACAGGGCCCCAGATTTTACTGTTTATCATTGCTGTATCTTGTTTCTCTTTCTGTTGCATCACTTATGAGAAGAAAATTCGATTTACAACCCACAGATCCAAAACATACAAGCTCAGAAACTCCTGATGTGTGTTGAAAATAAGACAAAGGATGTATTTTAGATGAAAATTGTTCAGAAAGATCAATTTATATGAGGATCAGAGGACTTGAGACTCAGGGAGGGTTGGATGTAAAGAGACCACATGTTATGTCTCCTTTGAAAATTAGAAGGCAGAAATGCTTTGGGAAATGTATCTCCAGATTACCAGTGAAAGTCACACAGCTTATTTCAGTTAGTCAGTTAGCATCGCATCTCCATTGCTTGTGTGATTGTTGAATGAAGAGAGAGAAGAGCTTGCAGTTTCTTCCAACTATGAGTATTCATGTGTACATGGTGGTTATCTCCTATGTCTCTCAGGATAAATTTTTCTCCAAGGATTGTAGTTGGACTCAGTCTAGAGAGAGCACATGTTCTGTAAAGATGAGAAGGCAACAATAGCAGTTAAGAAGGACGGAGCGGTGTTGATTCAGGAAGAGTCTTTATTTCAGGAAATGAACCCTAGCATCTGTGCCTGTGTCCTTCCAGAATAGCAAACTGGCCGCTGAGAAAATGACCACTAATGAGAGGCAACACTACTCATAAATTTTATATAAATTTTCTACAAGGAAAATAGTTTGGGTAACAACAACCTTCGCATTTGTTCTGAATAAAACAGAAATTCTCTCTCGGGCTGCACTCCAGAGCATCTGTGTGAGCCCCTCCTTTTGGAATCCCCTTGACTTCCCACCCTGAAGAGTGGCTGAACCCTCCCTCCATGCATCCGCACCAGGATGCAAGTGCCGCCTGCCTGTGCCCACCACTCCTATTCCTCCTCTCCCAATGCCAGAGATCCGTGTGACCCAGGTGCCCACTGGGCAGCAGCGCTCCCAGGAGCCACTCCCCTTAGTCATCGTGCTCAGTGATGGACAGTGCCTGTGGATGACAGTGTGGCTCAGCAAAAGAACAGCCTGCCCCACAGGGTCTGGTCATAGAAGGTGGAGAGGCAGGACTGCGCAGGACCCTACCTGCAGATGCTGGGTGGGACCTCAGTCCTGAAGTCCAGAGGTTGTGACCGAGTGGGAATCCAGAAAGGAGTGCCAGTGTCCGGGGCAGCAGAGAGCTCAGAGCTCAGTCACAGAGGGGAGGACTCGAGGGAGGAAGGGCGCCCATGTCTTCAAGCAGAAAACACAATCAGAGGATGAAGGGGCGTCACAGGGGCATCCCCAGAGCTCGCCGAGGGGGTATGTGTGCTGTCGGCAAGGTGGAGCTGCTCCTGCGGAGCTGGTCTCTGCGGGTGACATCACTCGTGGACTTCATCCCAGTTCCCTGTCCTCCCCGGCCACGTCCCCCCTTCCTGGCTGCCTGAAGTCTGCCTTCTGGGTTTCAGTCCTTCCCCTTTATTTTACTGATCTATCAATTGATATATTTTAAAGTTTCTCATATAACATACACAGTGTTCGTTTGTGGAGTCTGGATACTTTCAATTAACATGATATTTCTGATTCTATCCATTTTTCTGCAGGTGACATGACTTTATTTTTCTTTACATGCGAGGAGTGATTGTTGTGGATACATGCTACCCTTTCCGTGCTCATCTGTTGATGGCACGTGGATGGTTTCATGGTTTGACTAACGTGAACTATGCTGCCTCAATCATGAGTGTGAGGGGAAAACTCTCACATAAGCAGAACAAATTCCACAGGCTGAGAGTGACCTCCCAGCTTCCAAACGCAAGTCACAGTAGAGCAGAGGAGCACACACAACGTCAGTTTATAAAGAGTTCACTTCTGCCATAGCAGAAGCCCAGAGCGGCTGCTTGCTGAGGTCAATGGAGATTTTAAAGCATCCTGCAGGTGAGATGGATCTTTAAGTGATGGTTCATAATGTGAAGCATTTCCTGTGCTATTTGAAACTAAAATCTTCTCAGCTTAAAGAATTCCGATCATAAATGTCATGCAAATATTTTTGCACACTATTACTTTCTATTTTCGTATGAGGCATGATTATACATAAACCTCAGCAAGCGATCGCTGTATGAGTTACTTATAATGGAAAATTATTCCAGGACCCTAAATGTATTGTCTTCATTCTGTGCTTTCCCTAAGTGGCCATTCACCTGTACTTGAGAGGATTCCTGTTGAGAAAGTACCACAGGCATCCTTACCACTAATGTTAGGTGCTATTTTTAAAAAATCACAATTGTAAGAAAAATATGTCAGTGCTGAAAGTTGTATAGCAGTGTGGGCATGTTAGAAGAAGGCACCTAGGTGGCGTGTCATATTAATGCTCATGCATCTAAAAAAATCCCATTAACATCACTTTTCAGCAAAAGAAAAAGTGATCAAGAGATGGAGGGAGGGGACGGAGTGCAGGGAAAGGGACAGGAAAGAGCTGTGATGTCTTACATCGGGCGCCAGCTCCCCGGATGGATGTAGCTGCTCCGTCCTGCAAATGTAGATAATAAAATTAAAACTAAGATAGACAGTGGGCTCCGCCGGCTGCGCGGTCCCGGGAGTTTCCTCAGAGAACACCTGTTCCTCACATGGTAGAAAGTCCCGAAATCATTTAGTCAGGAGCCAGAGCAAGCAACCACATGGAAGAATTATTGACCACATCGAGGGGAGAGATACACATATGTTGCTAAAAATCCTTCGTCATACACTGTTCTTTCTAAAATTTCTATCAAATTCAAAGATACTGAAGAAAACATATGAAAAGAAGTATGGCAAATATTACTGATTAAATAACTATTAAAATTCTGAATGAATATTAATATAGAATTTTAGAAGAAATTAAAATTTTCCTGTATAAGAATACTCATTCCTGGGCTGAGGATTTAGTTCAGTGTTTATCTGGCACCTGTCTTGCAAGCGCAAGGGCCTGGGCTGGATCCCCCAGTAACCACATAACAATACTGGGCGTGGAGACCCACACCCAGCAGCAACCAGTACCAGTATCACAATGCAGGGCATGGTGGCTCATGTCTGTAATACCAGCACTTGGGAGGCAGAGGCAGGAGGATTGCTGTGATGTGAGTTTGAGGGTGAGCTTAGGGCCAGCCTGAACTACAAAGTGAGACCCTGTTAAAAAAAAAAAAAAAAGAATATTAATTCCAATATCATTACTATGATTTTTTAAAAAAGGAAAATATGATAGAATATGGAAAATTGTACTATTACTTAAATATAAAACTAGAAGATACAAATGCTGCACTTTCTTGAGTTGTACACATGCTACTTAGTACAAGAAAAAGTCATAGACTTGTATTATTTAAACAGAGTAATTCCAAAGGATTGCATTCAAATGTAGTGAATGGCATTCCCTATGGTTAGGTGCCATTCTTCTAGAAATTTTAGTTAATACAACTAGGTAAGAGAATTTTAAAGGTACAAGCTTAAAATAACAATTTCATCAGGAGCTCAATATAACCATGGGAAAATCATTTGTACCACAGAAATTAGCAAATGCTAAAACTCAGAGATCCCCATGCTGCAAAGGACAGCTGTTAACAGCTCACCCATGGTCAGTGCCCTCAGATGCATCAAAACTAGGCCCTCAAGGTCATCTTCCCGCTTCCTGCCCACTTCCGGCATGTTGCGTGCCAGTGTCTGCCCAAGCCCAGTCTGTGCCGTCTCCACTAACGTAGAGCTCGACTCCTGCGTCACAGCCTTGCAGAGACGTCTTGCTCAGCTCTGCGAGACTTGAGCTGGGGCGGCCTGGCCATGCTCGGTCCTTGGCTGTGTTACGTGTGCGGGGTGACCCAGGTCTGCCTGCCCGGCTTTTGCAGGGGACTGTGTTGTGGCCTCTGGTGTCCAAGCCTGACTCGCCCAGACTCGAGGTGCTGGCTTGACTGATACACAGGGAAAGCTGGCCACTTCCTCCTCTGCACTGCTCTCCATACTCTCCCCCCAGAGCTGGCTGCTCTCCGTGCCCGCACTTCCGTTCATGGCTGCTCTCCGTGCCCGCACTTCTGTTCATGGTGAGAGTCCATGGCTGCTGCTCCACCGCCACTCAGCGGGGAGGGAGAACCTGAACTCTGGACTTGAGACCTGGGTGGAGTATCTTGTAGGTCACAGCAGGGTGCAGAATCCTGGAGGTCAAGGCAGAGGAGGCAAAGGGGCCCAGCACTAGCTCCACAGAGCTCAGGAAGATCGGGAAGGGCATTGTCTCTCAATGAAGCACTGCGTTCTTCACAGGAGACATGAGTCACCTTGGTGAGATCAAATTTTCCCCATGCTAATTGGCATTTAGGAATCATATGTTTTCAACTGTGGCATTTCAGCATCTGCAGAAGTTCTATGTGTCTGGCCCTCAGTTTGCACACACCGCACACCTGACTATACTGGGGCATGAGCAAGGCATTATGGGAGGCGTAATGAGGGAGCAATTAGTGGTCGTCAAGCTTCATATTTCAGAGTCAACCCCGGGCACTGTTATGTCATTTCTGCAGGGTAGGTTTTCTCCTCCCTTCTTCTCCACCATATATGTCACCTTTAATTTAACCCTTTAATTCTTAGTCTGTAGAAGATGCATTACTCTCCTCTGTGAGCTTCCTGTTCACGAGTTCAGCAGAATGAGACTCACTGATGCTGAGCTAATTGGGGTGAGGGGAGAGGAAGCCAGGAAGTAAGGCTGAGTGTGAGGAGCTGATTTCTCAGCTGTCACTACGAGCTCCTGGTGATTCTGTCCCGCTCTACTTTTGTCCCTGTTTGTTGAGAGCATTCGATACTCCAGCGTACTTTGTTAAAGCCCTTATCACTGAATCATGATACAGGGACAACATATTTTTACTACTGTCCTATATTCTGTGCTAGTTCACTATCCTGTACTTAAAGATAGTGTGTGCATGCATGTCTGTGCGTGTGTGCACGTGCGTGCACATCTGTGTGCACTATGATCTTTTACCTACATCATGTTCCTCTGCCCAGCAGAGGCATGACTATCTCTTGGGAGCAGAAATGAGCACAAGTCAGTCCTGCGGTCAGCACCGGCATAGTGCTCAGGTTTGTGGTTTTTGTACTGAATTTCAAACTCTTGTCTGATGTTTGTGTTCTACATCAGTATTTAGTTGAGCCCTATAAATTACCTTTCTTCTATTGTTGAATTAAATTCCTTACTTACTAAAACATCTTGATATCTGAGGAAAATATTTCACATCATTTTATTATTCATTTAAAATAAATTCTAATTGTAAAGGTCATGACCTTCTATCACTGGGAGACCCTTAAGGCATTTCAGAATGTTAAGCACGCGCCTGCCCTGTTTTGCTTCTTTGTGTCTTTGCTTCCATGGTGGCATATTCACACTTCCGACAGGCATCTGGTGAATGGTGACTTATTGCTTCTAAATTACTTTAGCCTTCACAGTCAGCCTCTTTCTATCTCTGGAGGGGGAGTTAAGAAGGCCTTTGCCTTCAGATGTTCAAGGAGACACAAATGTTAACATTTCAGCAAACTACACAGGGTTTTGGAAGTCACGGGGATATGGGAAGATTAAACACTTAACAAAGTGACACCCGTGATTTCAAGCTAAGAAAATGCTTGTGTCCACACCTTCTGCAAACATCAAGTGTTAGTGTCCTCACCGGGGCTGTGATAGACATGACCTCTTGACGAAGGCACGGCGTGGTCCTTGTTAGCAAGTGCAGAGCTCTCAAGTTTGGGGATCGTTATTGGTCGGTGAAGCTTATTTCTCCCCATATACTTTCAAGAAAGAAATAGTTGGAAAATCTCTTTAGAACTCTGACCAGTTGGAATAAGGCAGTATTTGTGTACTCACATCAGGAATTTGTCAATTCTTTATAAAAGATCTGACAGGTTGAAATTGTCTATGTCCTTATTTTTGAAGAAAAAGTGAGTAACAGAATGGAGAGCTCTCTTCAAATTGTACTCTGTTCTCATTACTTGTCAAAAGAACACAATGCACAGACTGAGAAAATGTATTTTTATTAAGGATGTTACACAGCCCTGAAATGAAAGGTAAAAGCTTGCTAGTTCTCCAGAGTGGGCAAAAAGCACAATGTGGAAGATGAGAAGGGGCCTCCTCCTTGGTCTTCAAAGAATGTTAACTCTATGAAAAGATAAAAGCATGGATCATAGGATTATAGTACATGAAAAAAAATTTAAGAATTCAACACAACTGGAGTGAATATGTCATCATTTTGTAGCCATTCTTAAAGGGATATAAATCCTGTCCTGTGGTTTTTGAAATGAGTACTCTTCCCTCATTGGAGAAAACATCTGACACTTACAACTAAAAAGAAGACAAATCCTTTTGGCTTCTGATTGCAGTGGGCTCAGTGTATGGCAGGGCAGGTCCAAGTCAATAAACAGCATGTAGAAGGGCTTTGAGGGGGACATCTGCCTAGCCCACAGCCACAGGAAGTGGAGAGAAGGAAGAGGGAGAAATAAGAATTTAACCTTCCAGGTCACACACCCCAGCCCAGCTCTTCTGACCAGGCCCCACCGCCCAACAATGCATTCAGCTACTAACTCATCAGTGAGTAGCTGCTCTGATGAGTGGGAGGCCCACGATCTGATCCCTTCCAAAGCACCAACTCCAAGCACTTGCGTTTGGAGGTAACAGCACAAACCTGAGCCACAACATTATATATCACGCGTCTAAGTGTTCATTCACTGACTGACCATGCAAAATGTGCCAGTACCCCTGAGATGTCCGTAGGTTCTGGACATGCAGACGTGAATCCTGCCATAACTCCATGGAAACAGCCTTGGAACCGTCATAGAGGGCAGACAGCACCATCCTGAAGGGCCCCGTCATAGAGAAGCAAATCGTGGAGAACACGGAGCACCTCAGAGAGGAGCCTCATCATGGGCGGAAGAGGACCGGCATCACGGAGAACCAGAGTCACTGTCATGGAGGACAGGAGGAGCCCAGCACAGAAGACCGGGGAGCACCATCGTGGTGAGGCATCACTGTGGACCCCCAAGCCACACTGTCATGGAGGTGCACTGTCACAGAGCACACACGGGTGCCAGGGAGACAGAGGACACTAAAAAAAGGCTCATCCGGAGAGCGTGGAGTGTGGGAAGTTGCATGACTGTTAGTGAAACTTGAAGGATTTTCAGCATTGTCTCATGATAATGATTTATCCGTAGGAAACACTCTTCCGCCCAAAAGCCCTATGTAAAATGAGGGATTAAAAGAAATCCTAGAAATCTAGTACCCCTCCATGAGATGTCCCTGACCTCCCCCCCCCCACTAGAAACACTGTTGATGACACAGCAACTCCAATGAAACGGACACAAAACCAGACCAGCACAGAGCAGGGCAGGAACAGCCACAGCAGACATATGTTACAGCTTTTATGTAATTCCCCCCATCACACACACACACAGTGATTTTTTTCGAGCCATTAGGAAAATCTAAAAATTAAAGCTTATTTATAGAGTACAACTTGCTAAATTTTGAGAAGATTGCATAATTGCTTTTCTAAGTGAAGTAAGTTGGGAGTAAATTCTGCAATAGTCTATGCTGTCAGCTCTGGGTAAGAAAAACCCCCATACATCCACAGAAGAAAGCACTAGAAAGTGATGATACGTACAACTCTGAGATTATCTATTAAGTTAGGTTTAATTATTTTGATGTAGATCAGTTGCACAAATCAGTCATTTTGCTGTTACATAAACTGATGCATTTGTATTCCCCTCTTTTGCAGGATTCTTGAGTGTTTCCTGTATCTGAAAATGCCGCCCTTTTTAAAGGGTCTTTTCATATGCAGTAGTTGTAAGCAGGAAGTCATCCTATTATAGTACTTTGAATGTATTATCTGGCATCATCTGGCTTCATTTTTTGAAATTGAGAAATCAGCTCTCAGATTTATTGTTGTTTCTTTGACAGGCCCTTCTCTACATCTGACTTTCACACTGTCCCTCTGGAATTTGATTTCTTGCTTCCACTTCCCGCCTTTGTATTTTTGATACTTGGTGTCTTTAAGCAGTTGTGGAAGATTAGCTACCATTATCCTTTTGAAAGTTTTTTCTCCTGTAGATTAAGTCACTTAAAGTTTTCTTATGCATTTCAAGTTTCTCCTACAACCATTCTTGTTTATGTATTTCAAATATTTTGTACTGAGTTTCCTTCTTTTTCTCTAATTCTCCTTTCAACTTTGTCTAATTTATGATTAATTTACTTAATTTTTAAAATCCAAAATGACTTTTTTGATTGGAGAATTTGTATTTATCTTACTCTTTGGAGTTGGTTATTCACATAGCATGGCTTATCATGTCTTGAATTATCCTGAACATAGTAATCAAAGCTATTTAAAATCAGCTTCCGATAATCAGTATCTGTGCTTCCCGGAGTTTCTTTCTAATGTGTTCCCTCGGTTTTCAGTCATTCTGTCATCCTCTGGATCGCTGGTTGACTCTTTGTTGACTGTAGAACATTTTGCAGGGAGATCTAAAGGTAGCTGGAAGTCCTGCGGGGTCCCAGTCCCTCCAGAACACATTCAGCCTCGGGCAGGACAGTCCTGGGTGATGTGAGCCTGGCCGGACAGGAGGCCCTGCTGCCGCTGGAAGGCTCTCCTAAGCTGGGGATTTGGGGACCAGGTTCTGTACTTTGGTGTTTTCACTCAACTCCTCTGTGGCCTTTGCAGGCGCGGGGTGGGCGCGGCGCATGCAGCCGCTCTGTCCTCTCAGCCCAGTCAGGGTCAGCTCGGCGGCGTGGGCTGCTGCCCCGTGACTGTCCCGCTGCGCTGCAAACTCCGTCCTCTGTTCCTGCTGTAGCTGCTCCACTCATCTGCCGGCAGGAGCGTTGGCACGATGATGCGCCGCTTGGCCACCACCAGAGGAATGGACCAGGCCCCAGTGACCATATCCTCCGCTTCCCCCAGAGCAGGACTCTGACGCTGGGCGCGTGCTGGGTCCAAAGAACTGGCCCCGTGAGCTCCGCGGTGCCCGCCTGGGAGGCATCCCAGGATGAATGAATGAATTCAGGATGAATCACCCTGCCCGCAGGGAGCCCGGGGTTCACACTGGGCCCTGCAGCCTTGCAGACAGTGCTTCAGGGACGCTGGGCATGTCTGCAAGTGACTCGCTGGACTCGGGTCAGGATTCCTCCCCTCCGCCAGGCTCCTCCTCGTCCTTCCGTCCTGTTCTGCGCCTTCTGGCCCTGTGGGGACACAGGTGGAGTAAGACACCTTCTTCTCTACTGATGTCCTGTTCAGAAAACTAAATTCAAAATGTGCTTGTTTCTAAAATGCGAGTCCTAATATAAAATGTTTTCTAGCGTTTGCAAAACGAATCTATGTTACATATTGGAAAATAAACATAGGCTTTTCCTATGCTTTTCCACAGAAGACACTCTCATGTTAAAAAGTGATCCAGTTTACAAAACACAAAACAACCACTGGCAAGATCTGCCAGGTTTTTAAAAAGGTAAGACTTGCTTTAAACGTACTTTAAAGTTTTGACTGAGAGGCAATCCAGTGTAATTAGCTGAGTACATATTAAATGCAAAATGCTTTCTCACTGCCCTGCTTCTCCATTCATTTTTGTACATAAAACAAACATTTAGAAATACCTGTGCTCTTAATTCTAATGTAAAACATCTTTCATTGGCAGACTGTCTACCAATAGATTCACCAAATTTTTAAATAGAGTTTAGTGGTCATTAAATAAACTTTCTACCATCTGTGTTTGATTAAATTATTTTGCATAGACTATTCCTATAAAAATGAACGTCCTATGCAGTCTTTGATCTACAGGTTTATCCCTCAATGGTTCCCGTTGTCAGTTCTGTGCTGCTCGTGGACAGTGAGTCCAGCAGGTGCAGAATGGCCTCTCCCAGGCTAGGGGGAGTCGCCACTGAGAACCGTCTGAGACTCAGAAGGTGCCAGAAAAACAAGCAAAAATGCTGCCCGTTGTTTTGATTCAAGGTGTTTGGAGTACAGCCCCGAGGCCTGGACAGGGCACCCTCCCCGTCTAGGTGGGATTCATGGCATCATAAGGAGCCAGCGATAGGGATGACACAGACCTGGGCAGACGTGCCCGAGGGCTCCCAAGCTGCAGCCTTGCCAGGGGGTGAGCTGCTGTCACTGCACTGAGGGAGGAGGGACTGTGTCTGTGTCCCCTGGAGGAAGGGGCAGCAGCAAGCAGCAGTGGACGTGCCCTGGCAGGTGGGAGGGCATGGACGCAGCATGGCCGCGGGTGGGCCAGAGGCACGGTCTTTTCACCTGAACACCCGGGAGGCTGTGCATGATAGCATCGCGCTGAGGTCCATGGAGGAGCAGACCTGCCTGGGATGCCACACGGTGACCGACAGACTCCGAGAGGGAAGATGAAGGTTGAGCATTGTTTTCTCTGTCCATCTCACTCTGTCCATCTGATCCATCTGATCCTCACTAGGATCCCCAAACAGAACCTGGTGGGTCCTAATGACCCACCCACTTATGACCACAGAGACGTGGCTGCCCTTGAGGATATAATATTCCATTATTAAGAAAATGTAAAGTGTGACATGTATTGAGAAATGTAACTAAAAACAGGGAGTCCATTGGTACATAAGAAGCAACTGTGCACTCAAGTATGTAGTTGACCAATGTGTGCAAATCAAGTTAACCACTTGGAAACCTTTTTTTTTTTTTATAATCTTTATTGGTACATTAAATATACACATCATGATTGCACTCCGTAATGGGGATTTGTACCAGTATAAGACACAACTTAATTCTCATTTTTTCCCATAGCCCTACCCACCCTACCACCCCCCCAGATACATAAAATTTGTTTCCTTACTTTTTTGTTACAATCTCAACATTGTCCCCTTTCACCTTATTTTACATTGAGCATTTTCTATTTCACAATATATAACATACAATGCTAGGACTCATTTACATCTTCATTTTCTCATACCAGAGAAAAGATGCGATATGTACCTATCTGTGCCCTATTTATTTCACTTATGAG
>PVIR01004407.1:34906-56508 GCA_004026965.1 Petromus typicus | reverse complement strand
AAATCCAGTCTCCAGTTGATGGACACTTGGGTTGTTTCCAAGATGTAGCAATCACAAACTGGGCTGCTATAAACTGATCTCCACAGGGGTTGTACGAGTCTACAGTCCCACCAACAGTGGAGAAGGGTTCCTTCTTCTCCGCAGCCTCGCCAACATTTGTTGCTGACCACTTCTGAAATGGCAGCCATTCTTTGTGGAGTGAGATGAAATCTCTATGTTGTTTTCATCTGCATCTCTCGAATGACTAATGATGTTGAGCATTTCTTCATATGCTTCTTAGCTGCTCTTACTTCTTCCTCTGAAAAATATCTGTTCATTTCAGATGCCCATTTTTGAATTGGGTCATTAAATTTGAGTGGGCTGATTTTATAATAACTGAACTTTAAGCTAAACAGAAATATAGAAGAAGCACCAGCCAATCAGCTGAGAACAGGAGGGATAGCTCTCGCCCAGAAGAGCAGCCCTTCAAACCAGCTGCGGTGGGTCAGCTGCACCAGCGTCATCTTCTCATGTCCCGCGTCACTTTGTGACTGGGTCTCCTTGTCCTGTGCTTTCCTCCTCTTGCTCGTTGCCAACTATTAAAATGGAGCAGCTGGTCACAGGAAACTCCTGCACATCTAGCCCTGGGCTTTGTGTGTGATATATATTTAAATACCCTTTTCAGTTTAATGAGAAGATGCTATTTCAAAAGATTAGTTAAATTTTACTTAAGTATATTGATCTAATACTTTTCCTCAAAGTGGTTTCCCCAAGATAACTTAAACCACAGTGTAGCAGAGAGAGCACCCCGCCACGCCCCGTTCCTGCTAGCAGAGATGAGTTTCATAACAAATTGGAAGTCAACACTACCTGAGTGTCCTTGGAAGGTTCTTCGTTTACAGAGCTCACACGGGCCGGTCACTTGTAGTCCG
This sequence comes from Petromus typicus, assembly GCA_004026965.1. NCBI lineage: Eukaryota > Metazoa > Chordata > Mammalia > Rodentia > Petromuridae > Petromus > Petromus typicus. The sequence continues at coordinate 55,597 of PVIR01004407.1, read as the reverse complement.
TTGACAGTGCTCTCCTGGCATCTGCGATGTGGAGATTCCTGGATGTGGGTTTTCTAGCCCTGGGACCAGCTTTTGTGGTGGGGGCTACACGTCTGTTGCCCTGATGCCCGGCCGGGCACCTGCATGCAGCCCAGCAACTCACCACCCTCAGGCCATAGAATCCTGGCTGCGCTGAGGCCTGTTGAATGCGGATTCACTCACTGCAAATATATTTTTGGGGGGTCTGCTGGGAAGCAGGGCCTGTGGAAACCAAGAATGCATCTTGCAGGGGCAGATTTATTTCTCAGTGAGCTCCCAGCCAAGTGTAAGAACACAGAATGGCAGATGGGATGAGTGAGAAGGTGCAGTGATGGGGTCCGGCAGCGCCACTTTGAAGGAGCCGCTTGTTCTGCCTACAGTTCAGGGGCTTCCCAGAGGACAGGAAATCCTTGCGGAGGAGTGAGGATGCGTCCAACTTTGCCTTGGGAGCAACATGCCATCCAGCCTGGACAACCAGAGTTCTGCACAGAGGAGGCACCCGCCCTGCTTGGGACAGGGTGAGGGCAGGTGGGCTCTCCACCCTATGTGCCAAGAGGGCCTGTCGGGAGCCCACACCCTGACACGTGGGACGGGTCATGGGTGACTGTGGTCCCACAGTGGGCAGCTGTGCAGCAGCCACTCGCGAACCCTCCTTTCCTTGTTCGACTCTGGAATGTTTAAGAGAAAATCTGATGTCTAGAAAAAGGACAAACCCTCAGTTGAAAAGAAAACAATGCCACATCATATGCATATTATGAAGACAATCTCAAGCTAGTCTAGAGATTAATCCAGTGTTTGTGGACCTGCTCAGAATTGTGAAAAAAGTATTGAGGACATAAAAATTCAAGATCTAATATGGTTCTTCATCAAGATCGGCACACATCGTTAATAGAAATGTTAAAAACTTAGCTGGAAAAATCTTAGCTGAGCACTTCAAGGTCTGGGACACCCAGAAATCTAAACAGTAATCTCATTGAATTATGAAAAAATATGTTATTAGTAATTTTAAATTATGGAAAGTGCAAGAAAAGAAGGGACAAGAGAAAAAAGGGAAATCAAAGGAAGAGATGAAAATAAAGCTGTTATATATAAGGGAGAACAGAGCAAAAATAACCAAGATCTGTCATATACAGGTACAAATTCTTTATGATGGTTTTTATTTCTCTATCTAAAATGTACCCATAGTTTTTTGTTGTTGTTGTTGTTGGTTTTTTTTTTTTTTTTTTGAGACAGGGTGTCACTTTTGTAGTTCAGGCTGGCCTTGAGCTCAGCCTTAAACTCACAGCAGTCCTCCTGCCTCTGCCTCCTGAATGCTGGGATTACAGGTGTGAGCCACCATGCCTGTCACTGTGGTATGTGATTCTGATTGCTGGTGGATGTGAGTCTCCACACCCAACATTGTAATGTGTGGTTACTGGGATTGAACCTGGGTCCTTGTACTTGCAAGGCAGGTGTTGGATCAACCAAGCTAAGTCCCTGGCCCTCCATAAATGTTTTGTTTAAAAAGTAATATTTTAGGGGGCTGGAGAGTTAGCTCAGTGGTTCTGGCATCTGTCTTGCAAGCGCAAAGACCCGGGTTCGATTTCCTGGTAACCACATACAGTACTGGGTGTGGAGACTCACCCCAGCAACAACCAGTACCACATACCACAGTTCCGGGCATGGTGGCTCACTCCTGTCATCCCAGCACTCGGGAAGCAGAGGCAGGAGGATTGCTGTGATGTGAGTTTGAGGCTGAGCTCGGGGCCAGCCTGAACTACAAAGTGAGACCCTGTCTCAAAGAACCTAAAAAAAAAATAATCTTTTTACATATTTGTATTTAAATTCATTTTGGTATCTCCTTTCACATCCCTTAGCTGGGATATAGATGGACACATAGTAGCATATATTTCTAAGATGCTGAAAAATTTTGGGAGAGTGATTTTCAGTCTTGTAGGTACTGTTCTCAGAGCAGAAGTGAGTGGCTTTGTTTCCTCTTAGCCATTGCAGATCCTTACTGAGTACCTGCCGTGTGTCACCCTGCGGCCCTGAGGTGCAGGGAGCCAACACCTGCTCCAGGTCCCTCAGGAGGAAGATGTCCTGGAGGGCCCTCTCCTGGTCAAGGCACTTTAGGGCACAGTTCAAGTGTACAGTGCATCTGGCACTGTCCCAAGGTCACACTCAAGACCCCAGAGCAGGCATTATATTGTGCTCCTTAGTTAAAGGGAAAAATAAAGGAGAGGTATCGGGAAGGAGAGATGTAACTATGGAGACGGGGAAGGCGAAGTAGAAATGATTAGGAGTTAATTTCCCAGTGTGGAGGTAATTACTATATGTATCATGAGCATTTACCAACAAGTTTTCATTTGTTTGTTTGCTTTTTGAGAAAGGGTCTGTCTTTGTAGTTCAGGCTGGCCCTGAGCTCACTATGTAGCCCAGGCTAGACTCAAACTCACAGCAATCCTCCTGTTTCTGCCCCCCAAGTGCTGGGATTATAGCTGTGCACCACCACACCCAGCATCGTGATATATGGAACCAGGGGATGAACTCAGGACCTTGCACTTGCCAGGCAGACATCGGAACCACTGAGCTAAATCCCTGGCCCATTACCAACAATTTTAAAAATGAAATTCATGGGTGAAATTAAGGAGAAAGAAAGCTGTGGGATGTGAGCAACATAGAATTTTAAGGAACCAATTTTTGTAAGTTATATTTGTAACCTTTTTGTAATATTTTTCAGTATGCTCCTAGTGGCTACTAAGAATGATATACATAGATGCAGTTTGGGAAATGTTAGTTCTTCTATGTCTTCCTGAAGGCTTGCTTTTAAAATTGGTTTAGATATCTAATTTATTCTCAAAATCATTTTTCATATTGCTGAAAAACCCAGTCAATATTTTTAAAATAGTGATCCATCTAGGCCTGGAGATTTTCACCACTGTAATTTGCAAAGAATTTTATAAATATTTTTAAATGAGTATTGTTATGTAAAGAACAAAGTCAACTCTAAGATATTGTTGCAAATTTTGAAATGTATATCCCTACATTCTAATATTAAAACTAAATTTCTCATGGCCTATTGCACCTAATGGTTTCTTCATCTTTAATAACATAGTTCTTCTCAAATGTACCATTTATGTTTTAAATTTTCATTAGTGCATATTATACATACAGAATAATGGTTTGTTGACATATTTGTACATGCATATAGCATATTTTTGTCATTTTTATGTCCCTGTTAGCCTCTTGTCCCCCATTTTTCCTGATTCTCTCTCTCACCCCTCTGGTTTTTGGCTTCAGGTTCGTTGTTTCTTCTATTTAGATCTCACATATAAGACAGAACACGCAATATCTGACTTTTCATTTTGGTGAGTGTAATGGTCTCGAGTTCCGTCCATTTCCCTCCCAAGGACAAGATTTCACTTTTCTTTATGGCTGAATATAGATTGCATTGCCTTTATCCATTTAGAAAGTACAGTTTGGGAGAATTCTCTTAAGGAGCAGTAGAATTAACGGTAGCAACCGAGAAGGGGGTTTAGGACAAGTTTTTCCAAACCTTGGTACGTGTAAATTGGTTTCAGAAGTAAGAGCGGGACAGCCTCCAATCTCAGGAAGACTGTGGCTAGTGAGAGGCGCTGCAGGAGAAGAGTTATATACTGACAGACAGTGGCCCGCGATCGGTGGGAAGTCAGTGTCTTCCTGCAGCGGGGAAGCTGGGAGCACTGAGATAGTTTTAGAATGTGCATGGACTTGGGAGCCAACTGCCGAGTCTCCCGCCCACCACAGTGCGCTGCAGCTGGAGAGGTGAGTGGCACCTGCAGCTGTGCCTGGCGCGTCACGGACATTTTAGGCATGAGCTTGCGCTGCCTGAGTCTGGTGGAGAAAATTATAGACCAGGCTTGTTCCCACCAGATCTTTGCACCAGTACATAGAGGAGTCTTCTTAACCTAATTTCCCTGGAAATGGTTACATAGGCATGAAAAACAGGAACTATAATTTTTTTCTGTCTTTGAAATAATCAAATTCAATTAAAGCAGAATGTGCTTTTTTAGAAGCTACACTTCTAAAAAAATGAGATTCATCACTAGAAAACACTTCATCAATATCATCTTCTCTGGCATTCCTTACACTTCCTTGAAGATGGAAATTATCCGCTGTCTCAGTAACACCAGGATCCCCCCACAAGGCGACCCACATTCTCTATTTTGAATCTCAAGCCCCTAAATTTATGAAGTCACAAAAGCAGCAATTAGCGATAATGTAGAGATAAGGGAAAATTAAGCTAATGGAAGAAACAGAACATTAGACAAAAGGATAAATAGCAAAGCAAATATTGGGTCCGTTATAGTGTAATTTTTTAAAAAATATAATATTTTAGAGTATATATGCCAGGAAAAGTTATTGCTTCTAGTCTTTTCTCTGGGTCTTTAAAAAAATCAGTCATATAGACATCCATTGTCATGTTCATATGTATTATAATATCCTTGATAATAGAAATATATTTATAGGGGCCGGGGAGTTAGCTCAGTGGTTCCGGCGCCTGTCTTGCAAGCGCAAGGACCTGGGTTCAATTCCCCGGTAACCACATAACAATACTGGGTGTGGAGACCCCCACCCAGCAGCAACCAGTACCACATACCACAGTGCCGCGTGTGGTGGCTCACGCCTGTAATCCCAGCACTCGGGAGGCAGAGGCAGGAGGTTTGTGATGTGAGTTTGAGGCTGAGCTCAGGGTCAGCCTGAACCACAAAGCGAGACCCTGTCTCAAAAAAACCTAAAAAAAAAAAAAATATATATATATATATATATATATATATATATATATATATATTTATTTATAAATTTCAGCCTAATCATGTTTTCAAAAATTCTGAATGTAATGTTTTCTGAAAGAAGCAAGTGTAAAGTTATCCCAGGCAAAATAATCACACACACACACACAACAAAGCATTGTAATTGTTACTATGGCTTCCTTACTGGGCACTTGTACTGAGCATCACTGCGTATCCGCGAGGTTTGCCATGTCTATGCTTCCAGTGCTAATCACGACTACGGGAAGTAAGCCAAGGGGCTAACGTCTGTGAGCGTCCCCGAACCCTTCTGTTGAAAGCCTAGCCCTCCGCGAAGTGCCATCAGGAGTGGAGGCCTGGGGGAGCCGAGGCGGATCCCCAAAGCGAGGCCTCCTGAAGGGGTCACTCCCTGAAAGAAGGAGAGACACTGACTCCAGCAGCTCGCTGTCACCCTCTCGGCCAGCAAGTTCATAAATGGAACAAGCCCATCACCTGACCTCGGACCTGTTGGCACCTTGAAGTTGAATTCAGGTAGACTCCAAGTGTGACAAACAGAGTATCTGTCATTTTACACCAGTTGGTGTTTTAGTTACTGTGCCGAGAGATGGCTGAGTATACTATACAAGGTGGGTTTAAATTATACCATGAGTGTTTAAATTTTTAAAAAGTTATTAGAGTAGAAGGCACAGTGCCGTTGGCTCACTCAGCCTTCCCCATTCAGCCTGAATGCTCTCGTTCTCAGTTCTGTGACTTCTGAAGCAGTTCTGGGATCCTTGTGCATCAGTGTCTTTAGGAAAATGATACATAGTGACTGCTGCCATAATCAGCCAGAGAAAGGCAGCTCCTACAAACTACATGTGGAGTGCTCATCCATGTATTGGACCAGGACTGTGCGACTTCTGCTTCTTCCCCAAAGTCTAAGTTACCTTGAAAGGTCAATGTTTCAAATTGATTCAGGGTGTGAAGGCACTCATGATAATGCCACTCAAGAATCCAGACATAGAACATCCAGAGCTGCTTCAAAAAGTGGCAAAACTCATGGAATAAGTTTGAATTAAGAGGATCACTTCAGAGGAATTAATAGCAATGTGCATTTTACTGTATTTTTAAAAATTTAAACATTCAGCATATTTTCCAATCAAGTATAAATATTTTTCTGCTTCTATACTAATTGAAATCTTAATAAGTTAAAAGATATATAGAACATTTCACAAGGTGTTTTTGATTATTTTCCTAGTGCATAATTATGAAAAGAAAAGGAAGAAAATGCTTAAAAGCACTGCTTTGACTTTTCTGAATTATTTTTTTTTTTTACAAATTTGCTTGGTGCAAAACTCAGCAGAAGACCCTTAATCACTCCTTTGCAACTTTGCTCGCCGATTTTGTATAATCTTCATGCATGACAAGTGTTTCAGCCTGTTAACCTGGCAGCTATGCTTAGGTACGGTGACCGATATTATAAGAATGCCCAAGATTAATAAATGAACCTGATGCTGGTGCAGAAAGTCATGAAGGAAAAGGGGAAAAAAATCAAGAGTGGTTACATTCATGTGCCAAGTCCCCTAGTGAATGTAATCACTGTGTACTGCAAACGTGTACTGAAATGTAGGAAAAGTTAAAAACATATTATTATTTTTATTTTTAGGAGGAGTGCTTCGGACATGTGAGCCAGCTATGGTGGGCAGGTCAGGGCAGTGATGATCTCAGGTCTCTGGTCTCTGGAAGGATTCACGTTCCTCAGAACAGCGTCCTCTGCCACCAGTGGAAGAAATGTGTTTAATTTTCTGCTGGAACCTGCTCTGTGGAGCCGGCCATATAAGAGCATTTTAAATGTGGTAACGCTCCTGTTCTCACCAGCCCCCAGGGGAGTCTGGTCGGCAGGGACCCTGCTCTTCTCATACTTGGTCACAGCAGCGCAGGGCTGCCTGTTCAGAGGCCTGCAGGAAAGTCAGGGAGGGTGAGCGTGTCACCGGGTCACAGATTGCACAGGCACAATTTGCATAGAAAAGAAAGATTTCCTTGAAATTTTACAGCATGCAGAGCGTCTCCATTTTTTGGGGGGGGGTGGAGCACCAGCCAGCTGGGGAGGGTGAGCCCACCTGGCATGGCTGTTGGGGAAGGGGCCTGGCTCTGTGTCCAGGACATTCCGGAAATTCAGACTTCTATAGATATCACCAATTTTTAAGTTGTTAAAGTGACTCTAGTGATGTTAAAAATTCACAGGGATTTTTACACCATCTTCATGGTACAGATTTTGCTACTTGTGGAAATTTCCACTTAGAAAGTAGAATGAGTTGAATTCCGTACATTTGTTTCTACTCTGAAGGAGGGCTGCTTTCCCTGGCAAGTCTGGATGGCATGTGCACCGCTCTAAAATGACTGACGGCATGCCGCACCGGGAGTGGCATGCCCGGGGTCAGGCCAGGTGATGGCTCTGCTGGAGCCCCCCCCCGCCCCACCCTGCCAGGGCCTCTGGAGCCCCACGCAGAGCAGCTGTCGCCCTGGCCTTGGTCTCCAGACTTCTGGTTAGTCTTGGGCAGAATCACCGCAGCAGCCATCAGGTCTGAAGTGACTGGAATTCTTTAAGACTTTTTATGGCATAATTTCAAGTGGTAGGAAATAAATAGATTTTCAATTTCTCATATTCTAATAACTAAAGTGCTGTACTTGGTAACACACTCATTTCTTCAATAAGAAATCCATTTTCTAATTGAGTCAGTCTAAAGTGTGACCTGAACTGTCATCTCAGCTGCTTCTGATCAGAGAGTTAAAGTAACTTTTAGTTCACAGAGTGATGGGGTTCTGCCAGCGCTGTTCCAGACGTTGATGACAGGCCAGGGCATCCAGGCCACAGGGGACCATCCATGGCTCACGGCTGGGGGGTGGGGGGCACAGCAAAGCGGGCTGCGTGACACACAAGAGGAGGAAATAAACTCCAGGAGCTGATGAAAATATATGATGTGTTTTAGTTTCGTCAAAGCACACACAAAAAAATTGCCAGCAAGCCACGTGAGAAGAGCCTGGCTTTGAATCTGCCTGCACCTGCCGCTCGTGCCACCTTCCGGCCACTTTTGGAACGGCTCTAGAAGGCCCGTCCGCGTCTTTTCAGTGTTGTGTCAGCTTCCTGCGCTGGTCCAGGACGCCGGCACAGTGTCTGTGAAAGGAACACGTTCCTGTGTCACGCAGGCCACTGGACCTGGCCCTGTGCGACCTCGGGCTCCTCCCCCCGGTGAAAATGACCGTGCGTGGTGACAGCTCTGAGTCCACTCAGAACTCGGAGGCAGCCAAGCAGTGAGTGCTGCTCAGACGCAAGGGGACAGGCTCCAGAGCTGCCTGTGAGAGCGGCTGGAGCGATGGGAGAAGTGCGGAAGAGAGCGGAGGGCTGGCGCGGATTCGTGGTGATGGGTATCGACTCTCATGAAGTTTAGAACTTTGCCTTCACTGCGCGTGTCGACCACAGCTCCGAGCTGGGTTTCCATCGCTCGCTGGGCTCCGGGGGCTGCAGGTGCCCTGTGGGGCTTGTTCCACAGGGACGCGGGCGGCGGGACAGAGCATTTGCTCTGTGCACGCACCGGCAGCTGTCGGGAGGCTGACGGGACTCTGCTCTCTGCTCGGCCCTGTCCTGTTCTGTCTATTGCCTCGGGCTCTTGCCTCCACGGGTATGAATTTTCTAATAACTACACCCTCATACATAGCATACATTCCATCCAACACTGAGATGCCTGCGTCACTCTTTATAGGAGTCTTCAAACACATGTCCACTCACACTCAGACATTTTCACAGCAACATTTCTAGCATCACAACAAAATCACGAGAACAGACATCTGCAAAGCAAATCATCTCTAGTTCTTCAATCTGAGTCAAAACTGTTATCTTTTTTTTCATTTATCTTCCAGACTTTTCACCGTTGTGTTACTCAGTTTAGTATAATAGTGGAATAGAATATCCCCTAAGACAGCAATGTGGAGACTACTCTTCCATCCTAAGCAATACTTATTAAATATGTAGCTGCTATTAAATATAAATCCCACATTTAAAACATTTACTATCCACAGCATCTGTAGTATCACCTGAGCTCTGCAGGCAATGTGTGAAATCCTAGGACGAATGCACGTCAGGTCGAGGAGCGTGTCCTCCAGGCAGTGGCTCATTCGGGGCAGTAAGGTGAGGGCGTCGGGAGGGTCCAAGGCGCTGTGAGCCGTCGTTAGCCAGAGGTCTGCTCCCCACTCCTTTGCTTGCTGATCTCAATGGGGCTTCAGGAGGAAAAGGGCGACGTCGTCCGGCCTTTCCTCTCCGAGGGCAGTGTCCTCCGTCTAAATGCAGCATGTCCGGTCTGAGGTTCGCCTTTCTCAGGTTTCAGGGATTCATGTCAGCTGTGCTCCTCAGCACCGTGCGGGAAATCCCTGAAATTAGCTGTTGTGTGTGTTGTATTCAGTACAGCTAATTTTACAGTTGTTCCATTTTGCTGTTAGTGCTTGTTCATTTCTTATTATGCCCAAATTACAAATGAATCATTGCCATGTACGTGGAAAGAAAACAGTAAAGGATCACGGTTTTGGTTAAAAAAAAAAATTTCCTGAAGAGTGTGTGTGTGTGTGTGTGTGTGTGTGTGACAGGCCCAATCGCCAGGTTTCCTTATCTTGCTGGTAAGACTTCACCACGGTGGCCAGGATGGTGAGCGCCCTTCCGTCAGGTACCGGCATAGCGTTCTCAGCCGCGCTCTTGTCCGCGGGCTCAGTGAGTCCTGGCCCTGGGACCCTCCGGGCCTCATTCTGCCCGCATTTCCATCAGGTGGTGGGCCAGGCACTCAGTCAATACAGCACAGGGTTTTATACATATTAAATTTATCTCTAAATATTTTATGTCATTGTAAACTGAATTCTGAAATTTTATTTTCTATGTTGTGATACTAATGGAGAGTTAAATTTTACTCTTGATCTTGCACAGAGTGGCCTTTTAAATGCACTCCTGAGCTGCACAATAATGACAGATTTCTTATGAGGTGCTAAACATTCAGCTCCTCTAGAATACATCTCCATATCCTGTTCCACTTCCGCGGATGGTGTTGTGTCAGTAACGGGAACCATCAGAGCAGTGATGAGCAGAAGTCAAATGGGTATCTTTTGTTTTTTCCCCAAGCTAAGTAGGTAAGAATTCAATGTTTTTCCAGGAAATTTGATGCTAACTACAGACTTTTAATAGAGCTTCCTTATCAAAATAAAGAAATCCCTTCCCTTTGCCAATTCGTTGACAGTGTTTGAAAATTTATTGAGTTTATTAGTACATTTTTTTTAAAGTTTTTTGAGACAGGGTCTCCCTTTGTTGCTCAAGCTGGCCCTGAGCTCAGCCTTGAACTCGGCGATCCTCCTGCCTCTGCCCCCTGGGTGATGGGATTACAGGTGCGAGCCACCACGCCCGGCACTGTGGGATGTGGTATTGATGGCTGCTGGGCATGAGTCTCCACACCCAGCATCGATGTATATGGTTCCCGGGGATCAAACCCGGGACCTTGTGCTTGCAAAACAGGTGTCAGAACCGTTCCAAAGCAATCTATGACAGCAAAGTGCAGATAACAAACCAACAGCGCAGATGTGTTCTAATCAACTGCCCACAGAGTCTGTACTGTAGGACATGGCAGAGTCTGTACTGTAGGACATGGCAGTGGGTACTGCAGGGGGCACCGGGCAGCTCCAGCGGGAAATGAAACATTTCCACAAGCAGAATGTGACATTTGCTGTTTGCTACATGACAAAGGAGGTTGAGAACATGTGCAGGGTGAGACTACATCTGGATGGTTCTTCTGTCTACATCTGGCTGACATTAGCAGTGGTCTAGGGAATAAAGCCACGGCAAAGCAAGCGCGTGACACACAAGACGGGGGAGGGGGGTGCTGGAGGCTAGAGGTCAGCTGGACCCCCTTACTGAGCCCTATTGTAAGTTTTATGTGGAATTACTTGGAAAAAACATTAAGTGATCGTGATATGCAGGTTAGAGGGTAAAATGTCAGCATTTCTGAGGATCACTGGCCGAGTGAGGCAGGCTCCTGTCTCACACAGCCAGGAAGAAAGTTGTCAGGTGGGCTTTCCAGTAGAGTGATTCTGTGCCCACCTCGGCGCAGCATTCAAACTCAGAAGAGATGGAAGACATTTTTTACTGATTTCAAAATTATAGTAATAATGGTAGCAATGGTGTTCTAAAACTTTTATTTATGCATTTTATGATAAAGCAAATAAACATGCTTCTCAATTCTTTAAGCATCAACATCAACAAAGAAGAGATTTCTTTTGAACTCGTCAAATTTTAGATGCTGTGATTATTAGATCTTCCTACCTAATTTGACTTAAAAGGTATGAATTTTGTGGTGTTGGTGAACTAACCTACTTTTCTGATTTTAATTATTGATTGATTTTTTAAAAAATAGACATTCAAACCATGAATGCAAGCTTAAAAATTTCAAGAAAGTATATAGCAATTACATTTCATAAAATGATGAATAAGCCCATTAAAACAGAATGTAATTATTTAAAATATTGATGATCCTTTAATCACTTTTTGCATCTTCTGTAGATTGCATGACATTGTGTGAGTCTAGGGGCTGCATATTAGGAGATGTGTGGTTTGACATTCTGTATTCTGTTCTTTTTCTGGTAGGAAAAAAAATAAATGAAGAAACGGATTGTAAATATTTCTAAGTGTCCTGGCTGGGAGATAAAGGTCAGTGTGTGGAAATAATTAGGTTTCGATTGATGAGCATCTCATAGATGCAGAGCTTTGTAGAGAAAAGTATGTGCATGTCCAGATGAGCAGAGAGCAGGGAAAAGGAAGGTCTCGGAAGCTGGGGGTCTCATACCGTGCACATTGTTGGAGATGGACATATATAGAGGAGGACTCATCCTAAAACGGCAGAGGTGACCAATTCCACTGTATTTCTTTCAGAATCACACCTCTTCTTTTTTGTATTTAAAGTCAAAAGGACCGAAGAAATCCATTCAGAGGAAAGGGGGCTGCAGCTCTGTAGTCATCTGCACGGTGAGGCAGGGTGGGCCCTCTGCTCAGTGTGTTCCACAGAGCTCTGGCATGATGCCCCCCAGTCCTCAGCACAGGCAGCAGAGCCCAGGGGAGGACATGATCTTCTTTATTAGATCGGACAATGTGGGACAAGAGGACAGAGGGTGAAATGAATGAGTATTCCAGCTTCTATTGGGTCATTCAAAATTCATGGCAGAAAGCACAGTTCTGACATTTGCGTCTTGCCTATGCCAGTCACAGATGTGATACCCTCCCTTGCACATGCCTCTGGGGACCGTGGTGTGGTGTGTAAGATTCCACACTGAGCTGTTCATTTTCAGAATTTGGCTTTTATCTGTACCCCTCAGAACTATTGCTGCAATATGAGATCCTTCTAGATTCTCAAAGAAAGCACAAATTCTTCTGCAAAGGGAAATTTATCTCTGCAAACACCTGCTGGTTCAGATAACCTGCGTTTTGGAAAGTGAAACTCATCCTTTTTGCTTTGGTGCCAACAGCTCACCGAGAGTCCACACAGGATCTTCCAGGAGAGGAAAGGCTATCACGTGGCCTAAAACAGCTCCGCAAAAGATATGCGACTTCAAAATGTCAAAACAAACAGCAGTTCCCCATCAGATTTTATTATTTGGGATAAAGGGAGTCAGGAAGCTCCCTGTAACAATATTTCATTTCTGATCACGGAGCTGAGCAAAAGAATCTTACTAAGTGTTTGATAGAATTATAGTAACAGAAGTGGCCAAAAAATTCTTAAGTCATTAGAGAGCATGCTGATCTTGAAAAGGATCTGAACTGAAAGCCAATTAAATTGCTCTGGAAACATCTGGAGTGTGTCTGGTCACAAGGGACACGAAGCTAAATACACAGATTCCCATCTCCGCAAATCTATACGAGCTCCGTAAGCAGAGGAAGGGGACCTGCGTGCCTACGGTTCCAGCCTTTCTCTGAAACCAGGTCAGCTCCCTTGACCATTGAGCCCAGTAGCTGGTATCATATTCACTATTTTGCTCCTTGAGAGAAGCATGTCTCTCAGACTTACTCTCTAGAACTAGAATGTTCTGAAGGAAAGCTCTGACTATGGGCAATCACAGTCCTTCCTAAGATAATCTGTTATTTATCAAGTAAGAAGGCAGTTTTAACCTTCATTCTAGTAGTGACCTAAGAACTCTTTGGTTTTCTGTCCATTATACAGTAGTTTTGCTCAGTGGACTAAGGAGTATGTTTTCTGCTCAAGAGAGACTTTAATTTGGCACAGTAGGTAAAATTGGTACAGTAGGCACAGTGGAGGTCTCAGTGTATTCTCTTTCTACTGTCCCTCAGAACTGACATATTTTGGTTATTTCACTAGCATGCATTGCCATCTTTGTGAATGTGTCACGGTGTTTGTGCAGTAAGGACTTGAGTTCAGGCATCATCGAGCGTGTGCGTGCTGGTGACTAGCGCTGTGGACCTGCGCCTAGCAGTGGGACAGGCCTGAGGCAGTGAAGGACTTTGTCGTGAGGAGAGTTTGTTTACTCTCTAGTTACTTTGTGAAGATCTTGCTGGTGCTAAGTGATACCCGGAAGTGGGGTATAACTTGGAACTTGTAGAGCATGTTTGCATTTTGCCTCAAGCCTCACCTCCCCTACTCTGTAGAACGTAGCACAGGAGCGACATGGAACAACAAGGAAGGGCTTAGCACAACCGATGCTGGTTTCTGGACACTGCGTTTCTCTCTTTCTGCCTTCTTATTTTTAGCTCCTGTCATTTTCCAAATAACTCTCTTGCTGAAAAGTGTCCCAAAGACGATGAACAGCTTTGACAGAGACAAGGGCCTCCCTTCATTGTCCCTGCAGAGCTGCAATAGAATTCCCGCCACGAGGCTGTGTGGCAGGAAGAGTCAGCTGGCCACCAGCAGGACGGATGTGGCTTCCTTTGGAGATGTCTGTCCTTGGGCTGCAGGAGTGCGGGGCTGGGACAGGGGCAATGGGCGAAACCTGGCAGCCCTAGGCCCCTGGCCAGCCATCAGGTCTGCCCGTCCTTCCATCATATCAGTGCACGGGGGCACATGAACGGTCCTTGCTGTAGAGGGTGAGAATTACAGTTCCCACCACCAAATGGGCTTCTTGGTACTTCAGAGAGAAGTGCACCCTCTGGTGACAGGGATGTGTCTGCGCTGCTCCTGGAGCAAGACAATGTGTCACATACGTGGTGTTTTCTGTTTGTGGATGGCTTGATTTTTCTTGAAAGAAGTGGGTTGCTGGTTGCTTTTTCCAGAAGAGTGATCCTGAGTTTGATTGAAAATTTTACAATTTGACCTGGGCCGTCTTTGGAAAGATAGATGTGTTTGACTTGAAAGTGTACTTGGCCTGTTGCAGGTGGTGCTGGATCTCTGCACAGGGTACAGAACAGCAGTCAGATCCTCAGGAGCATGTATGGCTGTCACTTTGTGATGATGTGGCTTTGGAGGTGGTGACTCCACTTGGAAAGCACAGAGCATTGCAAGAGCAGACTTGATTTTGTTACCAGCTGAATCACTGAGGACAACTATGTCCCCTTTTGCCTCCTCACTGACTGGTGATCTTCGATTGAGGTGCCGATGGGATGGTTTGTGCTGATTCAGCTGTGGCAGTTTCAGGGTTGAGCATCAAATCTGACTTCACTGTGGTTCCGCGTGGACAATCGGGAGATGAGCTTCCCTGACACAGGCCGCATAGGTGACAGCTATGATGGATGATCGGGAGATGAATTTCTCTGATACAGGCAGCATAGGTGACAGTTATGACGTTGGAAACACTGCACAGCCTGAGAACTGCTGGCGAGGCCGGAAGGCTGCACCAGGCTGTGCTGCATGGGCCCTGTGGGCACCCCCAGGCGGTCTCTCTCCCCAGATGCTCTGTCCCCTCCTGGGCGGTGACCTTCACCCACACAGAGGCCAACACTCTGTGCTTCCAGCTTTTTCAGGGTGCAACTGAGCACGCCCAGTGCCTGCTCCCAGTCCCCACCTCTAGTGCCATCCCTGCCTGTAGATGATCAGTGTGAGTTTGCTGATGACCAGTTGCTTTAACCTGCTTGATGATGCAGCTCAGTGTTCTAGCCGTTGCCTATCACACGTGTGGGTGTGGGTGGGTACACACTTACATATCCTCCAACACTTAGTGCATGTGTGCAGGCATGCACGCATACACCCGTGCACACTTACATGCATCTGTGCGCTGGGAGAGGACTGCCCTGGTACTTGGGCGGCTCTTCTGGCACCTGCGTCATTCTTCACCCCACGACCCAGACTGGAACTAAGAGTTCAGACTCACCCACTTCTGCTGCGCAGTTCTGTAATGTGATTGTGTGTGTGTGTGTGTGTGTGTGTTTGTGTGTGTGTGCGTGCGTGTGCATGCAGAAAAACTGCCATGTATCAACCACACAGCTTTTCTTATATGAAATAACTTTAATATTGATTTTATGAAGTGTTGCTATGACTCAGAACCAGGATATACAACACAAAAGAAGGAAGAGCACATAGAATAAAGAATTACAGCCGGGATGCCCTCTGAAGAAGCTCACAATGCATTTATACTTTCTTGTCTTTGTGACAAATAAAAGTAAAAGATGACATAAAAACCAAGTGTTCCGTAGTTGGAACACTGGCTGTGTAGCTGGCTTTCCTTCTATTCCTAGTGCCCAGAAAGAATAGAAACCCAACCTACATTGTGTCACTATTTTGAATTAATTATTGAACAGAATAATTTCTATATAAAACCTAAAGGGTGTACCGTGAGGGTTATGTCATCCCACTGCCAGGGTTCGAGTGACTGCACTTCTACCGCAGCAAGTTCCAAGGCTCACAGAGGTGGCACAGTGCCCGTTTTTCAGCTAAGCTGAGCTCTCCTGCCTGTACAGCAAGGGTCAGTTCTCAGCTTCTCATCCGGCTTCCTCCAGAGAACAGCAAGGACAAGAGAGACCCCGCCCATGAGCGCCGCCATAGACGTGGCGGAGTCCTGCTGGGGTCCAGACCTGGGTGGCCAGATGAGGGTTCCTCTCCTACGGATGACCTGCTTTAGCCTCTCACAGCTGCTGCCCACCACTGTGGCCATGCCTCTGTGAGAACTGGCATTGGCAACAAGGTGGCTGTGGTGTCACAGAGGCGGCTGCGGAGGTGGCCGTGGTATGGTGAAATGAAGGAAAACAGGGCAGGGACAGTGTCTCAGGACGTAGAGGCACAGGGGAGGTCCTGTTTGTGAGGAATTGTCATTCCTACAAACCGCCTGGGCCTTCCGTGCCAAAAGGACAAGTTAAATGATCTTAAATCGTCCACAACGATCGTGTCTCTAGGTCTCACAATTCCTTCGCTCATCAGTCCTCTAAAATGAATTTTGTAATAACCTTTCTCACATGACTCTTGTGGCTTTTCAAAGCTGGGTTTATTTCTAAATCCTGTGAAAGCTAGAACACCAAGGGGCAGCCACTTGGAGTCCCAGTGACAAGCCCTGAGGACCCTCAGATCTTACGGTTGCCATCTTGGCACAGCCCCTGCCCTGCATTCATCTGGAGTGTGGGGACACAAGGTTTTCTCCCGCCTGGAGCTGCACAGCCTCATGTGGATAAGCCCGGGATGTGAGCTTTCTTTTCATATTCAAGTACCTAGTTATTTCCTGTCCCTCCTCTGTATCTCCCATTCATATGAACTATGTCTATTGAAATGTTTGGCTTTACCGGGCAAGGGTAATTACATGGACAATTTTTCTTCATAATAGGACCTGAGGGCCACATTTCTCACAGATGAAGTTATCTTACATTTCTGTTAGCCCTCTCTGGTATCTATCTGACAATGAAATGAAAAGCATTTCTCTATCATATTTATTTATTTATATCATTTATCATTGCTACATAAGACAAGGAAGAAATATTTGTCCTTTCAGGCTTTGAAGTAGAGTTTTCTTATATAAATGCAAATTTTTCAAGAACATCATATAAATGCAGTAGGTATATCATTCTCTACAAAGCACAAATACTGGCTGCTGTCCCCAATAACCAGCCACTTTTGCATGATTGAACATTCTCATACCTGTCACCCCCGCTGCTCCCCCCATGGCCTGTCTGGACCTGTCCTTCCAGGAAGCAGCCTCTTCTGTCTTCCTAGGTGTCTAACCCGGGGCCACCGGCCTGCCTGTTACATGGCAACTCTGTGATGACTAAATTGTCATCCTTGGCATCTCAGGCCTTGGGTTCCCAGGGAACCCCTCGTCTGGACCCCAAATACTCCGATGCTCAAGTCCCTTCTGTGAAGCAGTGTTTGAATGTAACTTGGGTTAAGCACCTAAAGCCGTCTCCAGGTCATCTCTAATATTCCCTCAAAGTCAAGTTGTGTAAAAAGTTCTCACACTGGGCCGGGGAGTTAGCTCAGTGGTTCCAGCACCTGTCTTGCAAGCACAAGGACCCGGGTTCGATTCCCCGGTAACCACATACCATACTGGGCATGGAGACTCACGCCCAGCAGCAACCAGTACCACATACCACAGTGCCGGGCGTGGTGGTTCACGCCTGTAATCCCAGCACTCGGGAGGCAGAGGCAGGAGGATTGTGATGTGAGTTTGAGGCTGAGCTCAGGGCCAGCCTGAACCACAAAGCGAGACCCTGTCTCAAAAAACCTAAAAAAAAAAAAAAAAGTTCTCACACTGTTTACAGGGAAACAACACAGCGAAGCTGATACTCATGTCTTGCAGATGGGTGGACTCGCGGACATGGAAGACTCTACATGCACCAACTTAGGGCTGCTGGTGAGCCACTGCTCATCTTAGGAATTGTTTGCATAGGTGACTTTTGTAGAAAAAGATGAAGGGAAATTACAGTGTCATTTCTCTGTATTTATCTCCTCATCCATTCAACAGCTATTTCCTCCATCCCATGTGACCTGTAGGCAGGCGCTGAGTGCAGGATAGTAAAGAACCAGACTCTTTATTGTCCTAAAAAGAGTTAAGAGTTCATGGGGGGGGCTAATTATCATGGAATTAATACTTTAATAGGCTAATATTACTAAATTAAAACACTAGTGGGTTATCATGGGGCTCAGTGGAACAAATATATACATATAGATTTGTGGAGAGATTCTTGTGTTCTGAAAGAAATGCTTAAGGAGAAAGTGGGCCCTAGGGTGGCAGGAGGGCCTGGGCTGTGCTTTTGTCAGTCAGGAGACAAACGTGGCCGTCTGTCCGGTTGCTGCGATCCTCCGCTGTCACTCCTGGGGCTTTGGGACACCGAGCTGAAGCCTTATGATGAGTAATCGCTTCACCTTCAGACCAGGCTTAGTGCTGCGCTGTAATCTACTTAATTGTCATATATGAGATCGCTAATTACGTGGTTTTGTCTCAGGAATGTCATCACATCGTCACACCATTGTGTTCCATTATGTCTTCCCTTATAACACTAAAATGCAACATAACTTGTGTGAAGTCCTTCGGCCTCTAAAGAAACTCAAATTGGCTTGTGAAGCACACCCTTTGCCATGGCGATCTCAGCACCGGTGCCTTCCCCACCAGAGTCCTCCGGTCGGGCCGGCCCGGTGCTGCCGCCGTCACTGTGGGTGTGAGGGGAGCCGCCGACCGTGACAGCATGCTGAGGGGAAGCCGTACCATTCTGTCTTGTCTTGGGACAGCTTAGGTTTCCAGCAAAAATGAAACTGCAATTCCAAATATGTCCGCCAGCCTTTGTAAGACATTAGACATTTAAAACTCCTACCGAAGCTCTCAGTGAGCTTTCGGTATTTTTCCTTCTTAAAACGTTTATTGTGTCAATTTAATGCCAAAGAACCCTGCAGGGATAGACTGAGAATTTTCTCATTGTGACTTAAATACTTTAAAACAACCAAGTGTCAACTGTACTCTGAGAATGCAAACCAGCTCCAAAAAAAGAAAAAAAGAAAAAAAGAAAAAAATATGAGCTACAAATATATGTGACTTTTGCATTTGACATCTATTGGATATTGATTCTGTGTAATTGATTTCCAACAAAATTTTTATTACGTACTCTAAGGTTGGCACTGATGGTACTTACGTGCAGCCATGAGGTACCTTCTTTCTGAGTAGCATTAAACTGGTATATCGGATATGTTTTAGTCCTAAGCAGATTCACTTCTGTCTCTTACCCAGCTCAGAGCGCTTACTGCTGGTGGTTGTGAGTTTGTGCACATTAAATTAATAGAAATATTTGGTATCAACTACATATAGGAAAATCCTTTGGAATAAAGCAGTAAATGTGCTGGGGTGGATATTCATCACACAGCTTTTCTCCCAAGCTGCCGGGCCAGGAGTGCTGCCTTTGTATCTAACTGAGCCTCGTGACATGGGTGCCCGGCTCTGGACACTCCTTTTGTGGACAAGGATGCCCTACTCACGGCGACTCACCGTCAGACCTCAGACCCCTGGAAGGGAGTTGCCAGCCCTCAGATCGGCACACACAGCTGCCCATTGCAATGTTTCTTGTCACATTAGTCTGAAGTTAGTCAGGGATGTTCTGTGGCAGCGCACGTAGAACTGGATACAATGTCGTTTTCACTGCAGACTCTGTTGGTTACACTTAGTCTCTTATTTATTTTCTTTCATGTAAGCCATTCCTGTGGGAAAAGGCCAGGGAATGCGTCATATAAATTTCTAGTTTTCCAAAAGATACAGGGAAAGAGATCTGAATAATTAGTCCTCCGAATCTCGGTCTCGATCTGATAACTCCAATTCACTTCGCTTACAGTTTTCATTTTTCATAGTGAAAAGCAATAACACAGAGAATTAATAATTCTGAGAGCTAAGATTCATGTTTTTATTAAAAATGTTACATTTGTATTCACTCTAGAACTACTGCACAGGAGATAATTTTGCTACATCATACTGAAAATAAGCAAAGATGCCTATTTCATAAATACTTCCTGGGCCAATCAGCAGCAGATCTGACCAAGTTACCCAAAGGCAGAGGGACTTTGGTGGTAGCAGGACCTTTCTCTGCAAGACTCCAAGCCTTGGCTGGGGACTCCGGGAGTGGGGCCTCAGCAGGCGTGCAGCAGGGCAGCATTCGGGGGTCCCAGGAGGGTGACTCTGGGAGTGACTCTGAGCCCGCAGTGCAGAGATAAGCCCCTTCATTCCGCCACTGACCCTTGGGGCCTCAGGGCCAGCCGGGCTCGAGTGAGGCCCCTGTGTGCCCCAGAGGGAGCCCACTGCAGTCCTGCTCCTGATGCTGTCCCCCCAGGAAAGGCTCATCCCACTTGAACCTCGGGTCCACCCTGACCCACGTCTCACTGTGTACAGCTGTGTGAAGCTTTTCTCTGTTTGTGAAGTGTATTTCTCATGAAGCCTCTGCCCAGCCCTTGCTTTAGATCTAGCTGCCGTAACGCTCCTCCAAAAGCCCCCAGTTTCTGGAGGACAGGGGTCCCTTCCTCATACGCTCAGCCCTGAGCTAAGCTGCACACTGGGCCTCACACAGCTGCAGTGAGGAGCAGAGGTAAACTGAGGCAGGCCCTAGTCACTCCATGAGCCTGAACTCCTTCTGGGCTCAGCAGAACAGTCCAATAGTGTTTGAAATTCCGTCTCTCTCTCCCCCTCCTCTTCCTTCCTTCCTTCCTTTTCTTTCTCTCCATCTTTGTCTCCTCTCCTCTCCTCTCCTCTCCTCTCCTCTTCCCTTCCCTTCTCTTCTCTTTCCTTCTCTTTTCTTTCAAGGGGGATTTAGTAGTAAATTAACAATAGAGAGCTTTATTGAATATGGTCATGAAGCATGTACACACAGAACTCACTTGGCTCCTTAAACTCTCCCCCCTCCCCTCCCCTGTCCTGCCCTCCCCCTCCCTCCCCTCCCCCTCCCTCCCCCTCCCTCCCCTCCCCTCCACTATCCCCTCAATGGTAAGATGCAATGAGAGAAGGG
>PVIR01004407.1:0-34806 GCA_004026965.1 Petromus typicus | reverse complement strand
CTGAAGGAAAAAGTGGCGTCTGATTCTGAGGCATGAGCTGAACATCTCCTGTGTTTCCACAGTATCCTCCATCTTGTGAAAACAGTACATACAGCATTACCAGCACTCGGGTTAACGTCAGTAACATTTATTAGGTGGAAGACGCTGTATTTGGGCAGACAGTGGGTAGAAGACATTGTGTTTGAGTGTCTTCTCCCTGTTTATATTCACCCTAATCTGTACCTGAAGCTCAACACTGTCACCATCACCTCCGCCTCCGCCGTCGCCGTCATTTCCGCCGTCGTCGTCACCTCCGCCGTCGTCGTCACCTCCGCCGTCGCCACCACCTCCGCCGTCGCCATCACCTCCACTATCGTCATCACCTCCGCCGTCGCCGCCACCTCCGCCGTCGCCGCCACCTCCGCCGTCGTCATCACCTCCACTATCGTCATCACCTCCGCCGTCGCCGCCACCTCCGCCGTCGTCATCACCTCCGCCGTCGTCATCACCTCCGCCGTCGTCAGCATCATCATTCACTTTGAGGCAGGTTCTTGCTGAGTCACGAGGCTGCCCCAGTAGGGCTTCAACTTAGTATCTTCCTGCTTCAGCCTCCTCTAATCCTGGGATTCCAGACAGGAACCATCATGCTCAAGTTTCTCTTTTTATTAAACGCATTTAATCCTGTTTTCTCAATTTTTTAAAATCTAAGGAATCCCAGGTGCCTTATTGGTTTGAACAAAGCTCAGTGCCATGTTGGCCTTCGCTCCGTTCCTGTCCTCTGACTCAGCAATCCCCTCCTCAGCAAACTCATGTGTCCGACCACGACACCCCGCGCTGCTCTGTGCAAGCTCCTCCCCGGGTCGGGGCGCACTCTGGTGGGCACCTGGGCACTAAGCGGCTGTGCACTGTGCATGGCGGTGAGTCGTAGTCTGGGCCCTGCAGCTGACAGTAGGGAGCAGACATGTTAAATGAGGCAGGGGTGGTAGTGAGAGCTCCCCAGAAGAGCAGACCCCGGGAGCCAGCCCTCTGCCAGCCAAGCGCACAGCACGCTGGATGATAGCCCCTTGGACACCAGCCAGAAACCTGTCACCTCGCACACCCCCTGCGGACCAGGGGACAGACGCCTGCTGGATGCCAGTCCGTGGACTCCTGTGTGGCAGTAAGAGCACACGGTGCACACGGGGATGCTGTCTTCCCTCGACCTGAAGACAAGGTTCCGGATGATCCAGGCGGGCCTCGAGTCTCGGAAGTCCTGGGCCCCCAGACCCGAGGACCACTGTGCCCAGTTCCGCATCCTCAGTGATCAGGAGAGCCGTTGGTCTCTTCAACAACAACAGTCTTTCTCTGATGCATGTGAGTTGAGTGTTAAAATCCAGTCTTCAACACAGTCAACTCTGCTGAAATTTTCTATAATATTTTCTTCTTGCTGTTGCAGTTCTCCATTTCCTGCTGAATCATGTGATCATTTTTGAGGTATTGTCTGTGAGTTGTGTAAAATCTGCATATATTCTCCTTTGTCATGCAAATTTCCTGTTTCTACTGTCTTGTGGCAGAGGCTATCCGTCAACAACCATAACGACCGCCTAATAAATCCCACATTGTCTTTGCTGCTTGTCAGTGATCATTTGACAGTGGGATGTGGGTGTGTTTCTAATTTCTTTGCTGTTTCACAGATCTTGGTTCTTTCCTACCCCTTTCCAATGTCACTCAGTCTTAACAGAATTCTTATATTGTATGACTTCTTTTTAAAGCCAAATAGTGACAGGCCTCACATTTCATCTCCTCTATCCGTGTTGTATCATCGATCCTGGTGTTGTTCTGCCTCTTCATATAAACTTTAGAATAATTTTGTTGATATTTGGAAAATAACTTTGTGGGTTTTTGAGCAGGATTTCTGCACCCATAGATGAAATGGGACAGACAGACCGACACCCTAACTGCACTGTGTCCCTTGTCTGCAGACAGGGGCCATCTATATTCCGCCATTCAGTCACTTCTGCTGTTTTCATGAGAGATTAGTTTTCCTCATATGTATTTTGGACTTACTTGGTTAGATTCATACTTACTTATTTTATTTTGAGGGTGCTGGTATGAATAATATTGCACTTCTGATTCCAAACCCACGTGTTCATTCATATCCGGTGTGCGGAGAATCACCGGACTTTTGTGCATTAGCATCTCTGTTTGAACCGGTTTCTAGCTCCTAGGGAACTGTAACTGTTGAGGCAGTTGTCAGTTCTTTACATTATCCCTGTAGACAGCTGTGTTGATGGGGAATAAAGATTTATTTTGTTCTTACAACCTGTATGATTTGTATTTTTTTTCTTGTCTCATTTCACTTGTTGAATTGTTCAGTACTGGAATGTAATGATGAGGAGGGACATTCTCACCTGGCTCTTAGGACCCTCAGAAGTGCTTGGAATTTCTCACCATTTGGATGGAGGATATAGATATAGATTTTGGGGGGAAGATATTCTCTGTGAAATGAAGCTATTTCCCTCTGTTCTTGATTTGTGAGATGTTTTTCATAAATGGTGCTGCACTTTGTCAATTCTTTTTCTTTATCTCCATATGAGTTTTGTTAGCTGATGAGCTGCATTTTATGTGAGTTGGTTTGATAGTTGGATCTTGAACACCTGGAATACACTGTGCTTGGTTTTGATGTATAATTTAATACCTTAACCAATTCATTTTGGTAATATTATATTAAGGATTTTTTTTTTACTTATTTCACATAAGAAATGGGTCTGGAGTTTCTTCCTCTCAATGTCTATTCTTGGTTAGATACTGAGAGAATAAATTGTTGATAATAAAACACTCTGGCGTATTTAAACATGGGTTATGTCCTACAGCTGAAGGCACACAGGAGTTTGTCTCTAGTGTTCTCTGTGAGAAGCCACAGAACTTAAGGACAGAAAAGAGAGAGCTGCAGCCTCTGGGTGGCCTGGGACCCAAGCACTCTCCCCAGGGAGCCTGCAGCCCATGTGGTGTTCAGGGCAGGGTTAATACTTACAAACATACACTCTGCAACATTAAACTTAATGTTTTGTTGAAATTTAAAAGTTTATGAGTAATTACTTTGAGAACCTGTACTTTAACCTGTACCACAGCACCGCCTTCATGAAACAAACACATAAAAAAAAAATTGGGTAACACCAGCACAGTAGTAATGGGGAACCTCAGTACTTCACTGTCACAGATGGACAGGTCGGCTAGGCAAAAACCAATAGAGATATCAGAGTTGAGCCAAACCTTCGAACAGAAGGACTAAATAGACAGTTACAGTGTTCCAGGGAAGAACCACAGAATACATTCTTTGTAGCATCATCTGGGACTTTCTTCAAAATAGACCACTATGAGCTCATAGATCATGCTTAACTAAATGCAAGAAGATTAATATGGTCTCGTGCATGTTATCAGATTATGGTGTGATGGAACTAGAAATCAACTGCAAAACAAACCATATAAACTATGCAAACACACGGAAATGAGACCATACCCTTGAATTACCAATGAGTGACAGATGAAATTAAAGAAGATAAAGCGTTTCTATAATCAATTTATAATGGCAGTATGACATACTGGATCCAGTGGGGCACAATCAAAGCAGTCCTGAGAGGCAAGTTCATAGTAGTTAATTCCCACATCAAAAAATTAGAGTGGAGTTAACTAAATAACACAACTATACATCTCAGAGTCCCAGAAAAATTCAAATCCAAAGCCAATATAAGAAGGAAATGATAAACTTCAGGACAGACATTACTAAATTTAAGACAAAACCCACAAGAGATCAATGAATTGAAGAGTTAGTTCTTCATAAGAACAAATAAAATAGACAAAACTTTAGCTAATCTTACCAAAATAAGCAAAGAAAACACCCAGTCCATGCAATTGGAAATGAAAAAAAGAAAAAGTGAAATAATAACATGTTTTGTTGAAATTTAAAAGTGTATGAGTAATTACTTTGAGAATCTGTACTTTAATGAAACAAAACATCCAGAGGAAATGGATATATTCCTAGACACATATGGACCGCTAAAGCTGAGCAGACTTAAAAATCTCCAGTAAGCCAGTATCAGTCAGTGAAAATGAAGAAGTATTAAACAACTAGAAAACAAGAAAAGCCATAGCACCTGTGGTTTCACCATCAAATTCTGTGGGTGGTTTAGGGGAGACCTAACTCCAGCACATCTCAAACTTTGAGGAAATTTATAATGAAGCAGTTTTCCCAGAGTCAGTCCTAGAAGCAACAATTACTGCGATTCTAACACCAGGAAAGGACCCAATCAAAAAAGAAAACTACAAGCCAGTCTCTAACGCACACAAACCATCAATGCAAAATCGCTCAATAATATCCTGGCAAAGAGAATGCAGAAAATCATCAAAAGGATCAGGTGTCATAACCAAGCAGGATTCATTACTGGGGTGTGGGGATGGTTCAACATGAGCAGGTCAATAAATGTAACATGTCATACACACATAAACAAGGGCAGAAATCACACGATCATCTCAATAAATGCAAAAAAGCGTTTGATGATATTCAACCTCCTTTCAGTTATGAAAGTATTTAGTAAAATATTAATAGGCCTTTATCCCAACCCGATGAAAGTCATCTATGACAAACCAACTGCCAATATTATACTACATGGCGCGAGGCTGATACCTTCTGCTCTAAAGTCAGGAATAGGATAAGAATGCCCACAAACACCACTTCTGTTTAATGTAGGTCTTGAAACATTAGCTAGAGCAATGAGAAAAGAAAGAAAGAAGCAGAACATGAACAGGAAAGGAAAAAGTTAAATTATTCCTACTCATTGATGACATGACCTTCTACACAGAAGACCACATAACCTCCCAAAACACTCCTAGAATTAATATCCAAATTCAGCAGTATAACAGGATACAAACTCAATACTCAAAGATCAGGTGTGTTCCTGTGTGTAAATAATAAACTCAGTGACAGGGAAATTAGAGAAACAATATCTTTCATAAGAGCATCAGGAAAAAATAAATACTTAGGAGTTAATAGCCAAGGAGAAAAGACCTTCACAATGAAAGCTACAGTATTTAAAAATAGGTGATTGAGGAAAGCAATGGAAAATAGAAAGATAAGCCCTGTTGCTAATTATGCTGAGCCTATATAGTCAAAGTGGTAATGGTTCCATACTAGGCTTAATGAAATCCCAATCAAAATACAACATTCCTTACAGAACTGGAGAAAGCAACCCCAAATTTCATATGGAACCAGAAGAGAACTGGAAAGCAAAACAATGCTAGGCAATAAGCGCAAGGCAAGACCGTCATCACCCTGAACTTCAGGTTACACCACAAAGCTACAGTGATAAAAGCAGCATGATATTGGCATACAGAAACAGATCTGTGATCAGTGGAAGAAAATAAACACCTCCAGCCACACACAGCTGTGCTGTTTTTGACAAAAGGACCAAATGTCTCTGCTGGAAGAAATATGGCCTCTTTAACAAATGACACTTGGGAAACTGGCTAATCATACAACAAAGGTCTAACCTAGACCAGTATCTCTCACCATGCACTAAATTAAAATCAAAGTGGATCAAAAATCCAAAGACTAGCACAGAAATGTCTGTCTGACTGGAAAACAAAATAGGTAAAACTTTGACGGCACAGACCAAAACCTTTCTGAACAAAACCCCAGTAGCTCGAGAAATCACTCTAAGAATCAACAAAGGGATCACGTCAAATTAAAAAGTTTCTGTGAAGCAAAGGAACCAACTAACAAAAGAGGAAAAATATTTTCCAGCTATTACTCAGATCAAAGAAGAATATCTAGAACATATAAAAGGTAATTCTCCAAATTTAAAGAGCCAATTAAAAATAATTATGTAAAATGAATAGATCCTTCTCAGATGAAAAAATACAAAGAACCAATAATCCATGAAAGCACATTCAGTATCACCAGCCACTTGAGAAATGAAAATTAAAACAATGCTAGGGCCAGGGATTTAGCTCAGTGGTTCCAGCGCCTGTCTTGCAAGCCCAAGGACCCAGGTTCGATCCCCGGTAACCACATACCATACTGGGCGTGGAGACTCACCCCAGCAGCAACCAGTACCACATACCACAGTGCCGGGCATGGTGGCTCACGCCTGTAATCCCAGCACTCGGGAGGCAGAGGCAGGAGGATTGCTGTGATGTGAGTTTGAGGCTGAGCTCAGGGCCAGCCTGACTACAAAGCGAGACCCTGTCTCAAAAAAATTAAAAAAAAATAAAACAATGCTAAGATTCCATCTCACTCCAGCAACCACATCAAGAAATCAACAAAAAATACAGATGAGGCTGTGGGGGGAAAGAACTGTTCCCCATTGTTGGGGGACAGTGAACTGACAGCTGTCTTGGAAATTGGTATGGAGATAACTCGAGAAGCTGAGAGTAGCAAGCCTACCAGAACCAACCGTTTCTTACCCAGGAATCTTCTCCAAAGAGTTTAAGACACCACATGGTGGGATGTATTCACACCCATGTTTACATCAGCACTATTCGTGATAGCTGAATCTTGGAAGGAGAGTACATGTTCATCAATAGATGAAATAGAAGAGATGTTGCATTGATACACAATGGAACATCACTTTGCCACAAAAAGATAAGACTGAGTCTCTTGTAGGGATATGTGTGCATGGTGAGACCACAACAGCAAGTGGACTCAGACACAAAATACATACATATATAGTCACAGATAATAGGAAAAAAAAGAAAGAAAACAAGTCTTATGATTCAGTGCAGAAAATGTATCTAAAAGTGTACTTAGGCTTAGTATAATTATCTTACAAATTTTATATGTTCTTTGACCTGTTAGTCTGGTTTTCAATTTGCATATGTGATTTTAACTTTATATGGTTTGATAAGATAAATAAATCTGATGTTTTAATAGTAAAAGGGGATGGAGGGAAGAGAGAAAAAGGAAATTGGAATATGTTATACATGTGTACTAAGCCCTGCAGGGGATGTAATCATTAATAAAATCAACCCCCAAAACCCCACAGTTTTCAGAAAAAAATGTGAAATTTAATATTCTAAGTAGTTGACATATCATGACTCACTGTTTTGACATCTCATTGAAATAATGTAGGAGTGTTTTACATCTTTATTTAAATACATCCTTTACCCTCAGAAGCAGCTAAAATCCGCTCCTGCCCCCAGGCTGCCTTCTGACCAGAGCCGACTCTCTCGGGGTGCTGGGCAGGGGACACCCCACCTGGCTCACTTACTTGGAAAAGAGGCTCTTTTATCGTGTGCTAGCATCATCCTGGAAACTTACAAGGATTGCATCATTTTTGAGGGGCATACTTTCTGGTCTTTTCTTCTTTCTTTTTCTTTAGTGTCAGAAATCGAACGTAAGGCCTCACGCTTGCCAGGCAGGTGCTGTGTTACTGAGAGCATCCCTGGCCCAGTCACTTTCTTTAAGGACAGAACAATTTAATTACAAGCTAGGTTCTGGGTAAGATAGACAGTTGCGATCGGTATTGAACTGGATGCTTTCTCTGTGTACTGTGGTCGGGGTCACCACCGTCAGCAGGTCTCTGAGGGGCCCACCAGCTCTGTCCTGCAAAACCCCAAGAATTTCTCGGGGGCCCACAGGCCCCCTTCGCCTTCACAGCCAGAGGCAGGCTGATGAGAGGAAGCATTAGGTGAACCAGGCTACGTAGCCTCAGAGGTGCTGGAGGCACCACCTCCTCGGGGAGAAGTTCTCCGTCTTGCTGTGTCCCAAGCTACAATTGCCATGTTTTTCTTCTTTCTTAAGAACTCAGTCTCAAGATGTTTGTTTCTGTTTTCTAAGGAGGGAAAATTCTTGGTGACTAAGAAGGTGAATAAGACAAGCTCCCAGAAGACAGGAGGGCTGGAATGGTCGCCTTCCAACACCTGTTTTATTGAGCCATTTTTGCTGTGGCTGGTGACCAAGACAGATTCAGTTCTGTCCTCTCTGGGTCCTCCTCCGACGTGTTCAGGCCTCCTGATCACACCTCCTTCAGCTGCTCCCTTCTGAATAGTTTTCACATGTATGAACTGGTGTCTAACACGGCCTGTGGTTCCAAAGAAAGCCTGGGAACACAGCGTGCCACAGCCTCACAGGACAAGTCTGCTCCACCACGAGCTTGTGCAGGTCCACGATCCTCAGCGTGGCTCAGGGTGGACCGATGCTCTCCTCAGCTGAGCGTGCTGCCGGCTGTTCTGTCTGGCGAATATGCCCCATGACCGTCGTCTGTGTCAATAGTTCCTCTCGTGGGGGCTCCCGACCTTTTCTGTTGAAAGTGGCTCTTGCTGTCCACGGCTGAGGCCACAGCAGGTGCATCGGCCAGGGGACTGAGGGCATGAGGGTCTCTTCCTAGACAACCCACGTGCTCCTTGAGAGGACAGCTGTGTCTCATGCATTCACTGCCCCTCAGCAGGAGTGGAGGGTGAGCTGGGCGCTTGCTAGGCAGGGCGGCTTGGGAGGAGTGGGTGCGGGACTGAGCTCAGCCTGGCAGGATCACACCGGAAGACAGCGGTGAACAGCGGAGGGTGGAGCTGAACAGCCAGTTATTGTCATGGGAAAAGAAGAGGTCCCCTGAGGTGATTCCCACAAGGGCATTTCATACCTACCGTTTCCACTTTGGCCTTTTAGAAATCATTTCTCCTAGCATATGTGACTTTAATCTCAGGATAGTTGTCGAAGTTTAGGACAATAATCAGAATCAAACTGGTCATGTGTTCATTCCTTTCTCTTCCTCCCCTCTCTTTCTCTGAGCTGCTGGGTGTTGTGCCCAGGGCCGGCATGTGCTGGGCAGGGCCTCTGTCACGAGTGAAAACTCAGGAAGACAAAGTGATATAGAAATTCTTTCATGGAGCACCATAGAAATTGCTTCGTTGACTTAGTATTGTCTGTGGAAGGCATTTTATTATCAGTGATCCTATTTTTGAAGGACAAAATCTGTACCTAAACAAAGTAGGTTCTCCCTGATTATTTATTCCATGGACAGACCATTCTTACAGCCTGGTGTGGAGGTCACAGAGCACAGGCCTCTGAGGAGCAGGGCTGTGCAGTCCTCCCCGAGGGAAGGGCCACGTCATCAGCAAGGTGATCTCTGAGCCGGTTGTGTTGGGGTGTGACTGGCGTCC
Organism: Petromus typicus; assembly: GCA_004026965.1. NCBI lineage: Eukaryota > Metazoa > Chordata > Mammalia > Rodentia > Petromuridae > Petromus > Petromus typicus. Next base: position 25,695 of record PVIR01004407.1, on the reverse strand, counting down.
TGGAAGGATTCAAGATGAGTCCAGCCTGTGCAGTTTACCAAGACCTTCTCTCAAAATAAAGAAATAAGATATAAAAATAATGCAGGGTGCATTCCAGTGCAAAGGCTCAATCCCCAATATCATGGGAAAGTGAGAATAAGTTTGAGATTGTACGAACTGAAAAGCTTTTGGGATCAGAAAATTAGATTACATTATTAAGCAATTCATAATATCCTATTAAGTCCTTAACTGTCAGTTTTTACCATTTAAATAAACATACTGTTTTGTTTCAGAGATTTATATTGATGTTCTAATTCCTTTATCATTGTTAATACCTATCAATAGTGCCATGTTTGATGTCCTAGGAGTCAGTGATTACTGTCAGCCATATTTCCCCCCTTACCTCACTGATGAATTTCCCCTTTTATAAAGAAAACATTTGTCATTATAGTGAATTGAGGAAAACCTCCTCCACATAAAGGCCAAGTGGACCAAGTACATGTGGGACTCAGCTCTCGTGCCGTTTTGCTGGGAGCTTGGCTGCTGTGACGTCACACAGCTGGGTACCCCCCCTCACAAACGCCGAGTGCACTGTGGAGACTGCTGATTCAGGCACAGTGTTGTGCAGCAGAGTGCTGGGACGTGGCCACGCAGGGAGCCAAAGCGGCCTCAGCCCCCGGTCTGCCAGCCTCTTGATCCTATGAGTCTATCTCCAGTTTCCTATCTGTGAAGTACCCTGGTGCCCATCTTGTGTGACTGGTGAATTTGAGCGACAGCCACGCCCTCCAGTGTATCCCTGTGTCTGGCATGGGGTAGGGACATCGTCTCCTTTTCCTGGCTAAGTAACCTTCCATTGTATGTGTTTGCCAAATACTCGTCGCCAGCCTGTCCACCAGTCGCGGGTCATTCCAACCTCTGCTCCATGAACAAGGTGGCCGTGAACTAGACAGGACGCAGGGAGGGGCTGGGCTCGGTCTTTGGGGTTCTATCTGCAGCCAGGTCGCTGGTCCATGACCGTCCTGTTCGTGACTTCCACAGACCTGCCGTGCCGTATTCGTGGAGCCAGGAATATTCTCCTGGAGAGGACTGTACAGAGTCATGACGACAGTGGCACCCCTGCCCCGTGCTGGTCACAAACCTGAGGACCTTGGGTCTGTCTCCTCACTGTGTCGAGGACTCTGCGGCCAGGCCCAGGTCCTGGACCTGACCCCGTCTGGAGTCAACACTGGGCACCTGTGCCCGCTGTCTGGCAGCTGGCTCTCAGGCAGGCTGGGCAGGTGTAGTTATTTTAACATTCTATTTTTATGTCACATCAATTTATTTGACAGTCATTTATGAATTCTAGTCACTAGTTATAATTATTTTTCTAGGATATAATTATGTAAAAATAATTATTTATCTTTCTAAACGTATTGAAAATATATGGGGAATATAAATGTGACTTGTTTTCCATTTCCTTGGTTAACATTTCTCAAAGCTTGGATATAGTGTAATAACATAGAGCAAACAAATGTGGAGTCCCAGTTATAAATGAGTGACAGTATAAACCTCAACCTCTTCCTTATAAATATGTAACCTGCCGTCAGGGAGCCCGTGGTTGTGCATATAGGACGTAAGACTGAAAAATTACCCTTCTCAGAGAGCTGCTAAGATGCAAGGGTTATGGAAGGAAATAACACGATAGAAAAGTACTGAGTATTTATACAGCGTGAATTTCAAATTCTACAGTTGTCGTCCACATGGTTACTTTGCAGAACTCTGTCTCTCCACTGCGTTGAAGGGTGTTTTTATAGAAGTTTCACGTATGATAACTTTAATTTCCCAGCGCAGAGTGTACTGATGCCAGGGCCGCTTCCCTCTCTGGTGCTGCTTCGGAAGAGAGATGCACAGAAGCAAAGGGAAACGGAGGCCAGAGGGGCTGCCAACTCTGCCGATCTCTCCCTCTAGTCACCATTGATCACTCATTATGTGAACACAGTATGGCAGTGTAGGGGATCTGACAGGTGGCCCAAGCTCAGGCTCTGCAGAGCAGGGTGACACTGGGAGAGTAGGTGCCACATATGTGTTGGGGGGCGGGGAAACAGAGACCAGGGTGATGAGGGCTACAAGAGAGTCAAGGAAAACATGCTGCAGGTAACTGAGAGAGAGAGATGATGGGTGGTTAGATTAGCTGAACTGCTTTGAAAACATAAGAGACAGCAGTCTGGACAAACTACCTGGGATAATGTCATTTGTAGCATTCAATGCGTTTTGATATAGAAAATGTGGACGCGACCCTTGGAATTTAGGACTGGAGGACAAATACTACATCAGCTATTAGCTGCTGAGGTGTGGGAGGGGCCACGCTGTCTCTGTCTCTCTCTCTCTGACACCCATTGTGTGTTGACTATGTCCCTTAGACTCTTCTCATTTCATTCACATAAATAACTTTGTGAGTACAGAGGGAAGCAGAGGAAAGTCTGAAGATACATCCTTTCTCAGTGTAAGGATTTGAACCCAGACTTGGCAGTGGTAAAATACTGCTGTAGTCAGGACTGTTCGCCATTTAAAAAGTAACGATGATATCATTTTGCCAAGCATAACCTTTAACCCCAAAGATCAGGGACAGGTGCACTTGTTGGCTCTGCATTGTCATAGGAAGAAACGGTCTTAAACCTTGTTTGCGGGCTACTCTCATTGCTGACTTCAGAGATGGCAGTTGGGACCCACATCTTGTGTGGTCACCATGAAATGCGTGTAATTATTCTTCCATACACACATCGCAAATTGACAAGAGCCAATGTTGACACAAGAAATATTCATGAAATGTCTAAGTCTGTCTCCTTTGAAGATTTTCGTTTTTTATATCCTATCATCTGAAAGAGTAGTTTAAATAATGTCTAATGAAAGTGCTACTTTAGAGCCGATGGGCTTCCTAGTAAGTAATGCAAAGCACGATCTTTGAAGCACGCTGCGCAGTTTGCACTGTGGAGGATCCCGCCCGCGGTCAGCAGTTCTCTTTAACACGGACATTTCTGAGTGAAGTTCTCTTTCCTCACTGTTTTCTCTTATATTTTCCTTCCTGGCCCCAGATGCCATAACCCAGTGCAGCTGCTCCCAGATAAATACAAATAACTCCACATAGGCGTCATCAGCCTTTCATTGCTCCTGCATCACAGGGTAATGCTGCTTATCATGGAGGACTACTGGTCATAGAAACATTACACCAGACAGAGCAGAAGGCATAGGCTTGCTCCTAAGGAGCCTGTAAGATGCTCCAGAAGGAAACCCTTCCTCAGATTTCCGATTTACTTCTTTTTAAAACACGTCATTTTTCTGGGGAAATCGTGAAATAAAACACACATTCAGAAATACGACAAACTTGTAGTCCACAGCTCAGTCCTCGATTCCAAGAAGAAACTACTACTGTACTCACCACACCTCAAACTAGAACTTGGCCAGACACTGTCATGTGCCTCTCTTTCCACAGAGCAGTCGGCTCACTGCTGAGCGTCAAGACCACTCCCTTGGTCTCCTCTGGGCCAGATCTCCGGCATCTAAGATCGCACTCATAAAATCTGTGCGTTAGGTTGGGTGAAATGTTGAAATTTCTGCAGTGGACCTCATATTCCTGGTCCTCATGTGGTCAGAGTTCTGCTCAACATTTTTTTACAAGATTCAGTCTGGAGTGTGACAAAAGGTTGTTAACTTCTAGGATCACACCTGTGTGAGCTTGTCCAGCCATCCCGTTCAATGCCACCAATTCTCCGCTCCCACAACTTCTACTCCTGACTTCCTGTGACTATGCTTCTGATTCCACCCAAGATATCTGTTGTCTTTGCTGCCCTGGAGTAGTGACGTCCCATGATGCTGCGGCTGGGGGCACGCAGAGCCTTCTGTGAGCACCTGAGCTAGGTCGTCCAGCCACAGCTTGACAAACCATCAACTCTCATAGATCTCAAAGATCATGCTGATTGTGCAGAAGGCAGATACAAACTTTCAATAAATAGTTGTGTGAATCACTGAAAGTTCTGCTATTGTGTTTTTTTTTTTATTAAGACAAAAGATGTTAGTGTATGAGTGCCTTTTTCTAAACTACAGCCTTAGTGTCCAGGTTTAACTGTAGTCTTGGTGCTTTGCGATAAGCAGGTGGGCTGGACTTGCAGGCTGGGCACCCTCTCTAAAAGCTTCGCCATCACTCCCTAGAGAGTGTGCGCTCACGCCTTCAGGCGTCGAATCTATGTCAATGACTTGAACAGTGACTGTTGCCTGCTATTTCATATTTTCCATTCCCCAGTTTACAAATATTTTCCTATAGCACATACTACATGCAAAAATTAAACTTTTGTTCTTTCTCTACTTTTTCCATTAAAGTCCTTATTTTCAATGTTTTTGTCAATATCCAAAGAAACTTGTTGCCTTTGAAAATATTTTTAGATGATTTACTTAAATCTCATAATCTTCCTTTCTTAGAAGTAACATTTTCCCTTTATCATTGTTGTCTTGTGTTTAAATTCTTATTTCTGCCTGCTTACATTAGCACACCATGACATCTGCATATGTTGTCTTAGTTTATTCTACCACTGAATTCTTGTACTTCGGTTTTTCTTTTTTAACTGGATACTTTTAAGCAAATATGCCTATTTGCATTTAATCGGTATCTTCTTTGGCATCTTCATCCATGCCACATTTTTGGTAGATATTCTTAGATATCTCTGTGACTAAGTAATTAACTGAGAAGTGTTTAAATTATTATTTTAATTTTATTTATTCTTCTGTGTTTGTCTCTATATTTTGCATAGACTCCCTGGCCGTGTTACTACAAATCTGATCTCTCCAACTGAAATAATTTCACTCTTCAAAGGAATTACTTTGGCTCCGTGGGTTGCATAAGCATAGAAATCTGAACGTCTCCAGGATATTTTAGAGATTTCCCCTGAAATTCATGCTGAAGAGTCCTCAGATCAAAGGGTTAGATTGATTAATTTCTTCCTCTATGAAGCGAAGGTTGAATTTCCTCAAGGGGCCTTCCGAGGGTTATATTTGGAGCATCTGAAGGGCTTAGCTAATGCCCTCATTTATGGTAAACTTCTTAAATAAACAGAATGAAAATATTTTTAAAATAGCAATTAATAGTCTGGTAAATACACCAGACAGTACCAGCTGCTTAGCACCCGTATCCAAGATGACTGATTTTATTTCCTTTTTACTGGTGTACTTGGTTAGGACTGGCAGCACAATAGGCCTGATTTCAACATCAGCATGAGGTTGAGGGGCTCTCTGCGAACAGATCTTCACATGAGCACATTCCACCACCCAGAGGAATTAGAAAAACGTGACTATTTTCGCTGAAGGCCTTGGCATTTCACCACTGGGCAGACTGTGAGGAAACGAACGGTGGGAGGTTATGTGGGCACGGTGCCAGGGCCTCCATCCAGCTTGGTCGGTCTCACTGCCTGGGGCCTGTGGCGGCCACTTGTCACCACAGCTCTCAGGAGAAGACACTGTTTACCTCTTGAGGGCTGGGAGGCAGGGGAGAAGGAGGAAAGCATTCCCGAGGGCACAACCCCGCGAGCCAGCTTCCTGCTGTGCAGCCTGACATTCTTCCTGATGGTCACCCTCCCAGCGTGTCATGGACCGAAGACTGAGAGGCCACGCTTCTCACAACAGGCCTTCGGCTGATGGCATTTCAGGTCCAAACTGCGGAACCTGCACCGTGTACACTGTACCGTGAAAAGACCCGAAGACCACAGACCTGGCTCACTCTGCCTTCACGGGCTTCGTGTGCGATGTGAGAAAGAGGTAGACGTGGGGACAAAAAGGGTTCAGAGCATCTCATTCCACGGGACAGGCCGGTGACTCTGGGTTGAGACCCAGAAGAAAGGGTGACAAGCACAAGGAGCACTGAGGCACGGAGGCCCACAGTGACAGCGGCGTCGACCTTCCGCAGACACAGCCTGGACAGCGGGCTGCTGCGATTGGCTGGGAGCTTCTGCCCTCGGAGCAGCTCGTGGGCTTTGTCCACGGCGACATCCACATCAAGTGACTTTGTACAGCGTGGCCTCAGGCTGACTTTCAAACGCTACGGAAATCACATTAGGCCAAACATACCAATTATTACTTAAAATTTGAAAGAGATTTTTTTTCCTCCAAATTACAGAATCATCTGAGGATTTCTCCACTGTGTCCCTATGAATACGTCTAACTAATTACAAACATTTTAGCATTGTAATTCAATTTAAAAAATAAAAATCGCGTTCATGTTTTACCATCACACACAAGTACACCTCTGCATATTTAAACAAATCAGACGTCCTTCACCCAAGGACATCCCTCCTCAGCGATCCACAGCTTGTACTCATGGATTCTTGACTCATGTACTCTTGACTGCAGCCAAGAGCTCACGCCCGGGGCAGAGGAGGCCCCCTTCCCTGCCCGCATTCCTCATGGGCGCTCCGAGGGGAAATGAAGGACCACTTCACAGTGAGTGCTCAGGCAATCACGTCAGCCTGTCGGAGATCCTGACAGGGCCCCTCTGTGCCCGATGCTCTTAGAGGGCTCTTCCTCTGCGCTCTGCCAGGGTGCCGGCCCACCTGGAATCCCAGTGGCAGCAGGATACCATGAGACTCTCCCTGGATCATCCAAGGAGGAGGAGAGTATTTCCCTCTGGAGACTCCTGGGCCTCTTCCTGGACCCCACCAGGCCTCAGACCCTTCGAATATTTTTTCCTCGCTTGTCTGGGAGTGTTCTGCTGGGAGACAGTGGTGATTTAGATTGCACACTCTCTGAGCCCCGCCTTCTGTCTAACCCAGTGTGCGGCAAGTTCCTCGCGCCAACTCCACCCGCACTTCCATCCTTCTTGATTTAAATACCTGCGGAGGCTGAAAGGCGGCGGCCACTGCTCTGCCACTCACCCCCGGGCCTCCTGCAGCAGCGCATCTCGGACGGCCCAGCTGTCTTTGGGAAGGAACACAAAGGGCTATGACAGCACGAAGCTATGGAGACGTTACGTGTAAACTGAAAAGCTCTCGCCCCCACTAGTACCGTCAGCAGCGTGCAATGGGGACTCCTCTCTAGTGCCCAGTAGGCTGGCTGTATAAGGAGGTTTCCCTAACAGGGGTGGACTGCAGTTTCAAAAGTCCTCACTGTGGGTTGCAAAGGAGCTATGGCATTGAAGGTCATGGTGAAATGAGCTGGAGAGACTGGGAACCAGGAGAAGCCCAGGCTGGTGAAGGGCACGGGGAATACCAAGAAAGTGCCAAAAGTTTAGGTCAAGTGCACCAGGCGTGCGGTCCTGTGTGGAGAAAGGTCTGTGGCACCCGTCTAGCCGCTGTTGGGGAGGACAGAGATGGAGAGGCCTTGGTGTTGCTGGTTGTAAACTCCTTTCCAAGGCTGCTGGCTTGATGGATCTTCGGCCCTGAGTTGGCTGCTGCAGCCTCTGGAGTGGGCTCCCTGATTCACAGAACAGGTCCCGGGCCTGGCAGTGGGAGAGCTGTCCTGGTGCTGAACTCATCTTCCCAAACCTAGATTCCCCTTCGAAGTCCAGTGCCTCCGCTCTGCCTCAAATGGAGAGAAAGGCTTCCAGGAGGCTCCTGGCTTTGTTCCAGGTAAGAAAGAGCGAAGACCGAGACAAGTGTCCTGCAAACTCGGTCACGGAGGCTGGGGAGGGACTGGCAGCCCCAGAAGCCTGGAGGGGTCAGCACAAGGCCCCGAATCAGCCCTGCCTGGCTGAGAGGTCTGGGTGTGAGACTGTGTCCCCTTCTGCTGTCTCTCATAGAACACAGGTGTCCCCTCAGTGTGCCCCATGCTGCCGGCCGAGGTGACAGTGTGGATAGTGTGGCCATCGCCAGGTCTGGCCCTCTCACCTCCCTACCCACACGCCCTCAGCCTACCTCCCAGACTGGTGCTACCATCCTCCACCGGAGCAAAACATCATTTTTCCTCTGCACACATGAGAAGAGCAGGATGGGGTAGAATTTAAATCTGTCCTATTATAGCCTTGCAGAAATTGCAAGTTGGCAGAATTGAACACACTCAGTGCTGTAACTGCGGTCGCAGGCAGGGCTCAGGCTGGATCCTGTCAGGAGAGCGGGACACAGTGATGAAGCCAGTGAGTTCTAACCTGGTGTCTGCCCAGAAAGCACATCGACTGGCAGTCAAAGCCTATTTGCATCCTGCATCACCTCGAATGGAAGTTCTGGACTTTCCAGGCAGAGTTTGTGGCCCAGGGGGTTGGGAAAGTCCTACTGGCTGGGCAGGGAGGAAATCAGAGCAAAGCTACCTCTTGTGCTGGTTTTACGTGTGGAGATGGAGAGAGGGAGGATTCTTCACCTTCCACGTTTTTCTTTCAGACCTAAGCGAGAGGAGAGGCAGAAGTGCGGAGATGGGGTTCTCCACACGATCCCTGGGGGACTTGGGGTGAGTCTAGTGGTCAGGGGAGCCTGGGGAGCCGGGCCTAAGAAACAAAGCAGGCTGGATGGCCATTTCTTTTCTGTTTTTTGAGACAGGGTCTCGCTTTTGTAGTTCAGGCTGGCCCTGAGCTCAGCCTCAAACTCACAGCAATCCTCCTGCCTCTGCCTCCCGAGTGCTCGGATTACAGGCATGAGCCACCAAGCTAGGCACTGTGGGATGTGGCTCTGATTGCTGTTGGGCATGTGGGTCTACACCCAGCATTGTTGTATATGTTTACAGGAGATTGAACCTGGGACCTTGCACTTAACAAAACGGATGCCGGACTGAGCTAAATTCCCAGCCCTGGACGGGCGTTTCTCAAACCACACAGCGTGCTCGTGTTTTATTTCCATTTCACCTTGTCTGCTTGTCTTAGTGTCCACATCCTGCACCTCACACTGCCTCTGGGGCACAGGCTTCCGCCAAGCTGCTGGGAGGAGTCCTGGCTGGCGCAGCTCCTGCCCTCAGCCTGCCGCTTCCACGCGGGTCTTGAAATGCATAATTATATGAAAGCCCAGAGGGACGGACAAAGGAGTCAAGAGATAGCTCCGGTACCCAGGGCACCTGTAGGTGGCATTGCAGTCTCTGTGAGAACGACAGAGGTTTGCTCTTCTTCTTTGCTGGAGGCCAGGTGCCCTGGCTGCTCTCGGAGCTTTCTCTGTGTCCACGTGGCAGAGACACGTCAGTGCTCTGCGCCTTCTGTCTCTGGGGCTTTTGTCCCAGAGCACAATGTGGCATCCAAGGGTCTGTCTTCATCCAGACAGCAGCTCCTGGGCCATGTCCCTGTGCCTCCTAGAACAACCATCCCTGCACACTAGGGAGCCAAGGGCCCACACACATCCTGCTGTGATTAGGAGTCGTGCCTCAGCCCATCATGTATGTGCAGGCTTACACACACATGTGCATGTGTTGTGCACAAGGAAGGGCTGTAGCACGGTGCCCAGCAGAGAGAACAGCCTTGCAGGACAGAGGTTAAAGAAGGTCATGGACAGGGAAACGGACAGGCCCGCGGGCTGGAAGTAGTCTGCTTGTCACACGGATGTGATGGTTGGAGTCGGGTGCAGGCTTTGGACAGTACAGTGGATTATTTATTTCCTGAAACAAAACTCCTATGTGAAGATACTGATGGGAATCTTCCACAGCTGTGTCTGCGAAGTTCAGGGTCACGTCTTAGTCCACGAGTAAGACTGGAGACTCTCCTGCACTGTGGGCCCTGGAGGAAGGGCTGCTCTGGTGCTCTGCCAAGGCCTGGCGCCCTGCAGTTCTGCCGCATGGGGCTTGCAGAGAAGGGCACGGGGAGCCCTGGGCCACACCCCCTTTCTGGTGTCCAGTCCTTGTTCCAAGCTCTCTGCTGCATTTCTCAAGGAGAAATCATGTTGTCGGATGTGTGTGGCGTCCTCTAAAGTTCTTTCAGGTGCTGTCCGTGTGAATCATCACACTTAGAAAAATCCCAGCAAACTCTATTAAACTGAATCTTCCGAATATAGCACAGATTCAGCTCCGAGACAGCCTCGCTGCCCTGCTCCCTGTGTGAGGAGCTGGCTAAAGAGTAAATTGGGGTGATTTTCTCATCAGCTCACCCTTTCGTTCTCTCCTGCCACACTAAATGCGCTTTCTGGCTCATTCTGGTTCTTTTTAAAGGTCTTTAGTACCTCTAGTCTTTATTTTCTTTACTTTCTGTTGGCTTTCAGTCTTCAGCATGTAAATCCCGGGGTTTGGATATCTATACTTTAATTTTTCCCAAACAATGAAAAATTAGAGCTTTTCCTTCTGTGTTTCAGGTGGAATTACCGTTCCTTTCTCTATTTCCTAAATTTATTCTGTCTCCTAGTCTGTTTTTCTCGAAATTATAAAGAGGTACTCACAGTAAGAATAGGTAATCAACAAGACAATGCACACAGTCGTTTTTGCATACTTAAAAGAACCAATTGGAGTGCAGTGCGCTTATATTTTTGTCAGTAAAATGTTGATGACGGAACCAAGAAGCATTCAGGTTCCCTTTAGGACCCACAGCGCAGTGCCATTTCTGAAGTTTTGCTGACTTGCACAGGGTCTCGCTTTATAGTTCAAGCTGGCCCTGAGCTCAGCCTCCAACTCACAGCAGTCCTCCTGCCTCAACTTCTACCAAGTGCACCCCATATCCTAAGCCTGAGAACAGAAGACAGAGAGACAGCAGCACCTGGGACCCACAGGGAGTGGTGGGATGACAGGCGTGAGCCACCACGCCCGGTGCTGTGGTATGTGGTACTGGTTGCTGCTGGGCATGACTCTCCACATCCAGTATTGTATGTGGTTACCGGGGAATCCAACCTGGGTCCTTGCGCTTGCAAGACAGGCACTGGAACCACTGAGCTAAATCCCTGGCCCCTGACTTGCACTGTTTTTAAACCACAGTCCAGATGAATCTCCAATACTGTCTAATTGAGGGAGTAATTTATTTTGGTAAAATAAACATAAATGTGGATAGGACCGCCTTCTCCTCAAAGTGGTGTTAATGTTCTAAGTAGTCAATGCTAGTAACTACTCACATGGAGCCTGATCTGTGACTATCAAACTGTACTATGATATTTACTCTTAGTCGATTTCATTGGGCCATGTTTGATTAGTATGAAAATAGTTACTAACCCACATGGTGCAAGGTGCAAACTGTAAGATTGAAATAAATGATATGTTTTCTGTTGCATTTGTTAAATTTACATGGAAACCTGTCCTTGGAAGAGAGAGTTAACTTCTTAAACTTCTGGGGCTGACAGAAATACATACAATGAGATGCAAAGCAATGCTGCTTCTCGTGCCCCAGCCTTCTCCTTTTCTAAGTTTCTCTGCTCTCTGGCTCCTGCTTTTCACAGCCCAGGGTGCACATGTGTGCCTCCCGGTTGGTCGGATGGCTCTAGAGTGATCCCACACCTTCCTTCCCTGTGGGTCCCAGGTGCTGCTGTCTCTCTGTCTTCTGTTCTCAGGCTTAGGATGTGGGGTGCACTTGGTAGAAGTTGATGGGACATAGATGGCATCTTTCCTACAATTTTTAAAATTACATCAGATTTTAATGTTTATCATTTGTATTTCCCGAGCTTTGCCTTATTGATGAGATCAGGCATAATAGCAGCTAAGGGTAAAATGTGAGCTCCAAGGAAAGATGCCTTTAGAGACTCCTCCTTAGCCCGGGGAACACTATAATTTTGACTCAGTTAATTCTTTTAAAATTCTAAAGTGTTTAATCACTAGCTGTAGCATATGTTTGTTTTACTAATAATCCATTTTCAGGAAACAACCATCCCTTCATTGAATAATTAAGGGCAAACAGATACAGAGGCCTTTTGGGTTGCTAGATACAGATATAAAAAGATTTATCAACAACGATTGTTAACATAATTTTAAATATCTTTTGCCCATTATATTTTCTCTGCGTCAGATGTAAGTATATATGAAGTAGAATAGGAAAGTACAGTTTGTAAGTCTTAACAATTTACTGCAGTAAAGGACTCATTGACCCAGTCTCCCTCACACGTGCACCCGGGCACCCCGGACCCCTGTCAGCTGTGTCCCAGAGCACTGTGCAAAGTCCTCACTCGTGAGTGGCTTCAGCTGAGCTCTCCTGGGCCCTGCATGCCCTGAGTGGATTCAAAACGTTTCCTTTTCTTGGTCATTCTGAGCTTGGGGAACACTTAAAAGTTCTAGGGTACCTGACCCAGTGAGTAGTAAGATAGAAGGGGGCGCCGTCGTGTTCTCAGGAGCCTGCAGGTGGCGCTGGCCAGCTCCATCCCCTGCGTGTTTCAGCACACCTTGCAAAGAGGCCCGTGAAACAGCACTTTTGGAACTGTTCCAAGAAGTGCCAAAAACAGTGGGATAAGTGTGTCCCAAATGAGTGGGAGTGTTTCTAGGAAGTTTAAACACAGGGCATCTTGCAATTAGATGGTTCTGTGGAGTTTTGTTACTAAACATATTAACATCAGAACTGAAATACTTGTTACGGATCTCCTCTAGTTTGGACCTTCATTCTGACATAACTCTGAACTTCAGATTGGAGCTGGGTATTTTTCCGTAACTAGAATAAAATCTATGTTTAATAAGAGTCTTCAAGCTAGTGACAGTTTCGTGTATCTAGTTGACAGCATGAAGTGAAAGAAGATAGTTTTCAAGCCTGTGCCTAGTAATGAGGCACTCAGCAGCGGCAGTGTGGGGGTGAGTCGGCTGTGCTATGAATGGCTTCCTGCAGCACAGATGCACGTGGACAGGACATGGCCCCGTGTGATGTCTTGTTCTAACACAACATTTACCTTCAGTTATCTAGTTTGGTGAAAAGTAATCTCACTGGCAGTAGCATTCTTAGCAGGTATAATTACACAAAATATAGACAGACTATCTCTATTGAATATAATTATGTGTAATCTTCCCCTTCTTTTGAAGGAAAATAGAATCAAATCATACCATAAATTATAAGATAGCCAGTATTAGAATGATACAGTTAGGTTAAAGAGGGCAGGAATTTAGCTTAGTGGTTCCAGTGCCTGCCTCACAAACACAAAGTCTTGGGTTTCCCAGTTTTTTTGTTGTTGTTGTTGTTGTTATTGTTGTTTTTTTTAAAAAAAACTAAAGGAGAAATCAATTGTATGCTCAATACTATGTGTGATAATGGGTGAAATTTATTCTCACCTCCTCTATTTTTTTTCCTTTTTAGAATGTGGTGTTTCACTTAGTGGTATACAATTAAATTCTCTCTCATCTTTTGCTCACTCAGGGGCTAGTATTTCTCTTCTAGTTTAATAATGTCCTACTATACATGTGCATTATCATCTGTATATCCATTTGCTTATTCAATATCACAAATGTTTCCAGTTTTGACCAATTATGAACCAAGATGTTGGCAATGTTTTTGTGGTTAATTTATGTGAATACAAGTTCTCCACCTACTGGGGCAAACATGAAAAACTACAACTGCGGGGTCACGTGGAGAAGACCAACTTAGGTTTGTATGAAGCTGCCACTTTAGCCCACGCCCTGTGCAGCTCCCGCCCACTGGCGAGGAGGGGAGCATGCTGCTCTGTCCTCACCTGCCAGGGTGCCGTCCTCAGGATGGGGTTTACTCACACAGTTAGCAGGGGCAGGCGGGTAAAATCCCAGCTCCATGATAGGAGACATTTTCATGTGCTTACTTCTCTCTTACACATCTTCTTTGGTGACTTGTGAGATCAGATCTTTGCCCACTTTTTGTTAAAACTTGTTTTGCTCTTGAAAAAGCATTTTCCAGCAGACAGGCTTTGATGTTAGAGCAGCAAGGTAATATGACCAAATGCTTCACCAGCCAAGCCTGCAGTTATTTAACATCTTTGTGAGGACAGTTTTGCTGAGCTTATCACGGAGAGGACACGAGGTTAATTATATTGGAAATGCAGAGCTGATGGCTGTGAAAGTATCGCTGAGCCAAAGCGGGACACTACCGCAGATGTGTCCACTTCTAGGAGCTGCTCTGTGCCCTGGCACAAGGGCACGGCCTTGGCGGGTCTTCCAGGATGTCTCTGCAGACCTCTCTTCATCTTCCTCATTGGCAACCTCCTGCCACTACATGGACTGTGTCCCTCTATGACACCATGTGAGCCAACAAGCTGCCTGTGGTTGGTCCCCAGTCACTTGGTTGTCCCCTCCCTAGAGATCTTCCTCACCCACCCTGTCCCCTCATTACCCTGCAGTCCAGTGGCCACTTTGGTGCCTTTTGCATGTTGTGTCTCTTTACACAGCAGCATGTACAGAAGTGCTAGGGCTTTTGCACTCTGACTTCGTAGGAAAATAGAAATGCAGCAAATGAATCAGTCCACCTGCTTTCCCCGAGCTCCTCGGTAGCTGGGCTGGGGCCCCAGGCAGCCAACCGGTGCCCTGTGCACCCTGATCACACTCTGTGCCCATCAAATGGGCCTCCCTGACCCCACGGGACCCCTGCTCACGCTCTATCCGGGAAGAGTTGGGCACTTGACTCTGCTCCATCTTCCATGGTGTGTGAAATACCACAGAAGTTTCAAAACCTGTGATGGCTAAGTGCATAATCTAACATTATAGAACAGAATGATATGCCACACTAATAGTGAATTTTAGAAATTCAGACTGCTACTAGAAGACATTGGTTCCAAACACATCTTTTATCCTTAGAAACTATTGCAGAGCATTAACTGGTAGATGCCCCCGAGTCCTCTACTAGGTCCACTCAGAACTGGTAGCCATGACTGAGCTCTTGCCACAGCCTTTGATGAAGAAGGGTTGGTTTTTCTTGCTGCATTGAGTTCCTGTCTGTTGTAAACTCTTGCTGACCTGCCTAGCGTCCTCCTCAGGTACTGCACTCTGACCCAGAGAGCTCACAACTCGGGGCACCAAGCAGAGCAGCCACCTGGACAGCTGGCGGAGGGCAGCGATTGAGTACGCGGTGTCCTCACAGCCCAGCACCTCAGGGTCCTGTTCGCTGGGAGCAGATGCCCCACAGGGTGTGCCACACTCTCACTGTTAGTTGTGCATCAGAGAACTTGCCTGACACCTGCTTGCGTTTATTAGAATACATGGTGCCTCCCTCTGTGTCATGACATTCCCGCACGCGAAAGCCTCGAGCGTCGTTTTGAAGACGGGTAAACTATGTTGATGAGAATGAATGTGGAATATATTCAATGTGTTTAACAACGCAACGGCAAAAATAACTCTTCTTCCAAACTGAATCTTTGACATATTTCCCCAGATTTCCTGCAGCTACATGTTTGTTCTTCGAAATACTAAGGGTCCCGGTGGAAGACTCGAAAGCCTAGTATGTTCGGGTAGCTGTTTGGTGCACATGCGCACTCCATGCACGGATTTGTCTTCCTTCGCGGATGAATGAGGACGGATCTAGGAAACCTTTACTGGGAGGAAACACAAAGCCAAACACAGGAAGAGGGGGACCGTCCTGGGCCCCGGCGGCACTCTGGCCTGCAGAGGTTCTGAGGAAGGATCCCGTGACAGACTGTCTGTGCCGAGGCACAGAAGGTGGGAGCACAAGGTGTGAAGATAAGGTGTCTGCAGTGATGGAAACTAGAAACGCGAGGCAAAGCCAGGTCAGATCCTTGCGGGGGGATAAGATAGCACCGTCTTCCGTCTTCCGGTCGGCTGCCTGGTGACAGGTGTGGGGAGCGCCTGGCCCCGCCCAGAGGGCACGGACCCCCTGGAAGGCTCTGCACCCGCAGGATTGGTCACCCTGATCCCCCCACCACGGTGGGAGTTCGGGTTCCCACACAGCAGCTTTGATGCGACCCCAAGTCCCTAACGCCAAGCTTCTGGTCTTTCCTCTTCTCTTGTGAGTCTCTCAGATGCTGGAGTTTCTTGTGAGAGTTAATTAATTTTTGAAGTATATTCAGAATGAGATTCTTTTAGATAATTAAGGCAGTTAGACAGAGGATAGTTATTTTTATATCCTCTGAACAGGTACTGTAAGATCTTTTTAAAATGCCTTTAATTATTTTACCAAAAATCTTTTCTCAAACAAAATCAGGATTTTGCCTTATTATTATTTCAACTTGGAAACATTTATCTTTATTATGCATTGCTCAGAATAGTTCCTCATGTGACCTGGCACCCTTCCTTGAGGCTCAGATGACAAACTCTCTAATTTAATTAGAAAAGGGAAATATATTAAAATTTCCGTCAGCAGCTGAATTCAGCCTCCACACCCCTCAGGGCAGTCGGGAGCAGAGATGGGCACAGGAACCAGGGGCAGCCCTTGATGAGCTGCTCTTTAGCCCCGTGCCCACTCGGCAGGCCGTGGCTGAGTTGTCATCTGTGTAGAAGTGAGGCTGTCTGTTCTGTCTTTGAAATGGCCAAGGGCAAGATACTGGGTCAAACTCAGCCTAGATGTCTCGTAAGCAGTTTGTTTTATCTTGTGTTAAGACAGAGAAAAACAGCAACAGTTTTTCTATTAATGGTATTGTTGTCTTATCCTTGATATAGCTCACTTCATATTTTCTGAAATAACTTTTTGACTGTTAAGGTATAATTAAGTCTTTAATGCTTCACTCAGGACTGGCTGATGCAGTTGGCTACATCCTGGAACTGACACATGTGCTGAAGATGTGTTTGTCAGTAAAGCCATGATACTCCCTACTAAGAAAGAGGAGAAGGGGCAGGTTATTTAAGTTTTATACATATGGACATTGATGCATATGCACTTGACACTCCTTGGGATGGGGAGTAAATAGAAATAAATACAATGTGTTTTGCTGTGAAGATTTCAAACACTGCTGGGTAGGATGATTTGCAGGGAAAACCAGGTGATCTTTGGCCATCTGAGCTTGGAACGAAGTTGGCCTTGGAAGGCAGACATTCAGCAGTAGCCCAGACAGAATAGTAGCACAGAGCACCCAACATTGGAGTTGGCCTCAAAGGACAAAACTGCAGTCTTCAGTTGCTGGGGACTTTGTTTAGCATATAACATAATGTACTGTGCAGTCTTAGAACACCAGATGGCAGATACTATGCCAGGTCATTCTCTGAGAGATGGCACCAGCAAACCCAGACCCTGCGATGGGGTTGGGTGGGCCATGCGTGCCCGCCTCCCTCAGGTGTGGCCCCGCACCTGGGGGGCCGTGTGAAGGTGAACGGTGCCCTGCTGGTCTGTGAGGAGACAGAGAGTCCAGGTGCTGAGTGCTGCGCGCCGGTGTCTGACGAGTCCCCAGGAAGCCCTGCTTCCTGATGGGAGCAGAAGGCTGTGCTCGCAATATACTTGAGATAAAGGTGTCAGAGGGCTCTGCCAACCAATTAACGCGGCAGATTCCAGTGTGGAATGCAATTTTCTCAGAGAACAGGTGAGCCAGTCTATCGGAGGGGCGGAAGCACAGAGGTTAAGTGGTTTGTGCAAATTCATTCTGGGGGTCAGGCTGAGCCGGGAGGTGTGAGAAGCCCAGCTCTCTTCGGCACCAGTAACTTCCCTGCATTTGTACAGAACAAGCACACACTCGTGTAGTGTTAGGAGCAGAGTGGGGTGCGCGGATGGGGACGAGGCCCCTCCCGTGGCCCCTTTACTATCCTGCCATCCTCACCACCCTGGGCTGTGCGGAGCTGAGGGGCCTCGCAGCATTCACATGTCAGTGTATCCAGCCTCCTTCCGCTCTTCAAGCAGGGAGGGGCTCTGCAGTAGTGACGGATGCCCGTTACAGCTCTTGGGGGGTTTATGCTTTTTTTAATTTATAAGGTGATCTTAATATTACTTAATTTTTAAATTTAATTCTAAATTAACGGTGTCATGTTGTCAAAATATATCCTTCCTCTTCAGCTTTGTCACATGGAAAGGAAAATAAACCGTATTGAAATGCCGAACACGTGCCCCAGTGACCTGTGTTAACGGAGAATCAGTGTCAGAAAGAAAATGGTGCTCTCCTCCAGCGCGGGCATCAAGGGGCCCTGGGGGGGTCTGTCCCCCAAGTTTGTTTCTCTGTGCTGGGAAGATTGGCCTCCCAATCAACCAGCATCCTGTCTCTGTAAAACACACATTTCCTGGCCAAATCCACAGCCTGAGTAGGGGAAACACACCTGAAAAGGTTGTGAGCTTGGTGTGATACCTGGGGTAAAGGCAAACAGTGTTTTTCTTTTAAATCTGAAATTGCAATTTCTTGGCAGGAAATAGTTAAAATTGCTTATGCTTGACAGACAAGGAGAGAGGGAGGAGAGAGACAGAGAGAGAGTGAGAAGTAGATGTCTTCACTTGCTGGAATGTAGAGTTGCTGTGTTCACATTGAACCCAGGCCTTTAGCTCAGTGGTTTCAGGCCTATCTAGAGTTGAAAAAATCATCGCTAAAGCAGCGGGTAAAAAGTTTTAGGAAAAACCTCTCTGTTGTTGAGGAAAACTATAAAGTCTGTGAGGAGCAAAGCCGTCCATTACGGTGCCAGGATCCACGCAGCCTCTCACGAGTTTGGTAGTCTGGCAGTTTCTGCTAACTATATTGATTGTATTCACCTGCCAGCCAGCCTGTATCACACAGCATAGCATGTCCCTTGGCACTGTTACCAGGCTTGACCCTGGGCACAGCAGGCACAGGAAGCCCCCATCACACCAACAGAAGCCTCACAGACTCACCCACACGCCTGAGGGTTACGCTGACCATCTTGCTCTCTGCCCTTCTCCCGGTGACCAGATGCCATTTGCTTAACACCGTTGAGGAAAGAACAGCTTCCACTGAATTCTGGTTTTCTTTGTGAACCCTGGTAGTTTTCCTCCATCTTTTTTATTTTTTAATCATCTCGAAATCCAGATGAGAATCTGAGCATCTGACTGGGGCTGGTGGTCTCCTCTGCTACCTGTCCTAAGTTCTCTCTGCGATCCCATGAGAGCATCTGCCCTGGGCACCTGGCGTGGCGATGCTGGGAAATCCTAGCCCCGCATTTCAATCCAAGAGTTGTGATCTCTGGCATCTAAACCAAGTTTCTCTCTGTCTTGAGTTTTAAGTGTAGCTTTATTTTTGAAACACTCATATAATTTCAAAATATAAAAACATGTTGAAGTCTTCCCCCTGAGTATTCCAATATTTTACGTGAGCCTGGGCTTACGTGAGCCTGTGCGCATTTCGGTGAGGTGGAGGGGAGGGGTGGCCGTTCTGGAGAGGAACTGGGGCTGCAGCCCGCTGCTCACCCAGCAGAGTGGCCCTGGGAGTTAGCGTGCTTTACACAGCTCACCGTCTCCTGCTCTGGGAGCTCCTCATGCTCTGCCAGTAACACTGTTCTGCTCCATCATTAATGCCATTTGCAGTTGCTATTGGTACATTATAGATAGGTGGCATAGTGAATTATTTCCCTGATTTATACATCTGCATTTTTTAGTTTTTTTGGGGAAAAGAAAAAAACTAATGAAGGAAAGGATTGATTTAATTTTTCATCTAAAGAGATTTGTAACTTATTGATTTAGAGTATATCATTTCATTTTACAATGCATTTCAATATTTGGCACTTGTGTGTTTCAAGTTTTACTATGCTTCGTAGTTGAGAAGATATAAAAATAAGTTATACTGTCATGAGGCAATTTATGTTGATGAGTTCTTTTTACTATTTTTAACTGAAGGAAGAAATCAGGAAAGAAGCATTTACAAGAGAGCTTTTGGTATTAAAATTAAGTGAATCATTTGCTGAGTGGGAGAAGGGGGAAAAGAAGCGGAAGGAAATCGCCTTGTGTGCAGCTCTCTGAGGGCCCGGCCCGGGCAGGACCCTCACTCTGGAGCTGCAGCCCGGAGGCCAGTGCGTCTGCAGTCCGAGGCCTGCTCTGGAGGACCGGCTTCAAGGATGGCCCAGCCACACCCCTGCAGGGAGGTACAGGTGCTGCCATCTGTTCCATTCCCCGCAGGCCAGGCATGGGTCAGAGGGGGCCGGTCATGCCAGTCTGGATCCCCAGCTCTGGAGGACTCTGTTGGCAGCTTCAGCTTCTGATGTCCAGACCCCCAGCTGGCCAGACCCTTCGAAGTGCGCTGTGTAATGTGGATTTGCCTGCCCGGCCCAGGTAACCAGTGAAGGTCAAGGGTGGCACGGGGTGGTCCTGCTGCTCCCTATCCTCTTGGGGCACTGCAGCTGCCACCATCCTGGTGACTGAGCCCAGGCCCCCACTGCCACGCAAGCTTCAGTTCAAATGCAGCTTCTTCTCCCCAGTGTCCTGCCGCTTTTCCATCCGGCAGGCTTGACGGTCCGCCCTCTGTGCCTTGTAAGCACTGTGGTCACCGCCTTGGCCACCTGGTGTGGACTGAGGAGCTTACACTACCTTGACTTACTGCACGTGTGTGTGTATAATGAATAGCACACGTCGACAGTGTGTCCAGTATGACAGCCATGGACACAGGGTATAGACAGACACAGCCATGGAGATGCAGGTGGATGAGCAGGCTTCTCTCAGCAACGGACAGCCTCGAGGGGTGGCCGGCAGGCATCGGTGTGCTATGGGTTTCTGGTCTTCTTTCCATGTCTGCCCTCACCATGGAGGGAGGCGAGAGGCCCTCGGGTGGGTGCAGCAGCATCAATTCCCTGAAACTCACAGGCTGATCTTGTGCACATTTTGCCAATGGAACCAAAGCAGCCGTAGGACTGAGGAGCCAGAGGATAAGGACTAAGCGTTGTGCACGGTGAGCTCTTTATTAGTAGGTGGTGAAATCGGCCCCGGGAAGAAAGTTTGCCCAAAACAGACCAAAAGCACAGTGAACACACACTGCTGCCGGGGCTTCTCAGTCCCAGCTCTCTGTAGAGCATGGAAGGCATGCATTAGGCAGGCGGCTCTGAGCCGTTTCTAGCCAAGGACAGTGCTCCGCCCTGTGAAGGCCGCCACCCTCCCTTCTGGTTACAGGACAGTGTCTCTCAAACTCCCCACGGTGCCCCGGAGCCTGGGCCTGGTGCCGCTGCACACAGGCGCTTCGCACGTCAGTCTAACACAGGGAGGGCTCTGCGACATCCGTGGCGAGAGCCGTAGTGATGGCTTATTCACGCTGTTCACTGCAGCTTGACCACAGTTCACAGTTGTGTCCCCCTGGGAAAGAGCACCTGGGCTGCACCCACCTCGGAGCCTCCGGGTCCACTCAGCACAGAGCCCTGAGTCTGACGGGGCCGAGGCCTCCCTGCTTGCCTCTGTGCCCTGCAGGAAGGACAGCCCAGCCCACTGGCCCCCTCGGGCTGCAGAGCGTCCAGCACGACGAGCCCTCTCACCTGCAGGGCGACAGCCCAGGGGCGCAGGGTGGGCGGTGCCCGTCGGGGCTTCCTGGGCAACCACTACCCTCAGCACCCCAGCCCCAGCACAGAAGGATGGTCAAGGTGCTCCGACTGCAGGCGGGCACAGCCCCCGAAGATTGACCTACACTGGGCCCCAGGTGTCCTGTGGCCCAAAGCCTCATCTGTATTCCCATCCTGTACTTCTGAGGCCCTGAGAGGAAAGTGCTAGGTGTTAGTGTACTTTTGGTGATTAAAATATTTCCAAAGTGTGTGATTTAACCAGAAATTCAGATGACTGTGTTTAAAGCAAGCTGACCTTGCACCATAAAACTACCAGAGTGTAAAGCTAACTGATGTTGAAGAGCAGCGCCTGGTTCCTGGAGGCCTGTAGTTACACTTGAGGTCCGTGGTAATACATGGCCGTTAAAATCCAGTGTCTCTCATCTTGACTGACAAATTACGACAGTATCTACAAGCACGGCCTTGTTTCAAAGAGTTCCATCTTCTGGAGTAAATATGCAATCTGAATGACATTGTTGGAACAAACTATACTTTATTGAAAGATTCCACAAGAAAATTTTAGCAGTAATTTTAGTTAGCTTATACATCTAATCTTAACTAATAATTATACTATTAATTATATACATCTGATTAAAATTTAAATTTTCTAGTGACATATTGCTTGGCATACTTAATTATGGGAAGTGAAAGATTTGATTATGTGCAAAAAACCAATAACATACAGTAAAATTAAACCAACAATAGTGAAACCAATAAAATCCATGACAGACCCTGGCCAGCAGCCTGCCCTGGAGGGTGTACAGTTTATTGGAGCGCTGGACATTTTTACTCTCTCGGCTGTACTCCATCTATAAGAGCTTGTGCCCAGGTTTCCTACCTGGACATCCGAGGGACCTGTGGTTCCCATGGCGCTCACGTTAAGATCGCAGTGGAGCGGCCGTGTGGCGTCTGCACATGCAGCATGACTTACATCATGACTCTCAGTTGCAGTCACAGTAACCAGGGGTCGTACTGTTCATAGCTGCGTTTCACTGTTTTGTGGACACAGAGGTAGATGGATGGTAGGTGGAGAGAGGTGGATTGAGAGATACATCCCTGACACATGGTACTGCAGGCTCCGAGGCAGAGGGGAAATCTCCACTTAGCACAGACTGTTGTCACCGCCATCTGCTCACTAGGGGCAGCCATGCACGCATCTTTACGGCGTCTGCAGAGAAGGCCCGTGTGCTCCCCGACCCTCTGTGTCCTGCGCAGTATTGCCAGTGCCCTGTGCCTCAGTATGCCTGGGGTGTCTCCCTCTCGAAATCCCGAATCCCTGAGGTTTGCTGCTCAGGATCTCACCTTTCTAGAACTGTGGCCCAGGCTCGGCTGGATTCTCCATTTTCTCTTTCTCCACACTCCCAAGAAATAGTATTGTCTAAAAAATTGTGTCTATACACCTCTCCTAGGCAGTGTAACCCAGCTCCCTACTTTTACATCTGCTGAAGTTATGTCGGGCAAATTTAAAAACAGCCTTAGAATCCCTGTTTTCCGTGTGACCATTCTTAGGTGCCTGCAGCCCTGGATAACTACTCTTAATTCCCAAACCTCTCTCGCACTCTGCCTGTTGGAGCCTCCCAAGATGGTGCAGTCAGGTCCAGGCTGGCCCCGCCACCTGCCTTTCAGGGATCGCTCCTTTTTTTCTGTCTTTACCAACCTGACTTTTGTTGTCGAATTTACTGCTCTTGATTTTCTTAAATGCAATGTTGTTTTGCGAATTTGAGGAACGTGCAGGTCTCCTGAAGGCTGTTTTTGTTTTTCAGTGTAATTTTTAGTTGGAATTAAGTCAGAAACCTGGCAGTGTTAAGGTTCAGTTTGGTTAAAAGATAATTTTAAAGTACTATAATCATGTTTCATAAAGAAATAAAATTAATATGTCAAAGATTTTATTTAACTGAATAATTGAGGAAATTAATACATTGTTACAAATTGTTCAGAACATAAGCCTGAACACCTTTATATAAGAAACATGTAAAGTCTGAAATTAACTCTAAACAAATGCAACAGTACTGTGGGGCACCCTTAGGTACCCACTGCGGGACAGCCACCCTTGACATTTCTGAGTAATTCGTAATTTACAGCTGTAAGAGGCTCAAAAGCAATGAGAGGATTTGTTCTGGAGGTGACAGGTGCACGATCCAGAAGGACGAGCTGAAACAGCCGCAGACGTTTCCACAACCGTCTGGGTCCATCTCTCAGTCACTCACAATCGCTTCATCTACAGAGTTTACACCTATGTCTTGGTCTCACTCTTCTATTTCCTCACATTATCTGTCACTCTGCAAAGAGATGAATTCCATTACTCAGTAGTCCTATGTTAAGATGGTAAGCATGCAGGAAAATCAGTGGAAGCTCTTTATTATTCACACGCCTATATTAGGCTTCCATATTGATATTTGATTCTATCAATACCTGCAATTCATAGGACATATGTTGGCCTGAATCCACTTCCTGTCATGAGCTCATTCCTCCTTCCGTGCATTCTCTCTCTCCAAGTACTGAGTGCTGCCATGATGCCACTTCTGACCTAGTGAAGAAATCCTTTCCAGGTGACAGTCCCGCAAAGGAAACTGGCAGAAAGAAAGACACATAGGAGATGTACCTAAGCTCTGGTAGGTGCAGAACTTCACTGTTGGGAAGTTTGTGAGGAAGCAACATGAGGAAGACCAGGGTGAAGAGGCCCCTGAGGACCTTGAACCTCACAGGAATCAAAAGTCAACGTCCTTGGGGGGGGGTAGCAGGTGTGGGGGGGCAAGAGAGAGGAAAATGAAGAAAGCGGCCTTGTGGAGCAACACCGGGTCAGGTGGGCCCGGGAGTCCCTGATGGGCTTGGATCTTGCACCTTCTGAAGGTTGTTGAGAGGACTGACAAGGTCAGGGATGTTGGTAAAGGCTGCTGTGAGCGCTGTTTTGAGCACACACTGTTCAGAGGGGAGAACTCAGTCCTTCCACGATAGCAGCTTTCTTTGGTCTGCTCAGAAGAGGCAGGAAGTCTCGCCTTGTGAAACAGGTCTGGGATCTTAGGTCACAGGTGGCCGATGACCACTCTGAGACTTGCCTCAAGCCAGAATCGTGCTGCACTGAGGAGAAGGGTATTCAGAGGTTGGGTGACTGGGGAGGGACCCAGTCGTCTAACTCCCTCTGAATCTGCTGCCCTGAGGAGGGAGCTCTTGGATTCCAGTGGCACCACCAGCACCAAAGCACAGCAGGCCTTTGTACCCAGGCATCCGCCTTGTCCCTGCGTCCTTTCCATGGTAACTTCTGTCTCTAAACCAAAGCGCTGCCAAACCCAGTGGGCTCCAAGAGCCAGGCTGTCTGGCTTCCCTGACCTGCAGGCGACTCTGAGCTTCAGTTCCCTCATTTTCATGCCTGTGGAGCGTGTGTCTCAGGTGACCCATCTAGTTTTACCTGTGACAAGGTCACATGTGTCCCTTGGGCTGTGTTTATCCACCTGCAGCCTCCCAGCAATGCCATGTGCCACCTGCACGGCTTCCTTCTCAGGCAGAAATGGCAGTGACTTCACGTACCGAGCTCAGCTCCAGCCCAGCGCTGCCTTTCCAGAGCCCCTTCGCTGCTGGATCTGATGGGAGGCTCATCCCCAGGCCAGGTCCAGCTGGTTCCGTCTGATCCTCAGCCCTCCGGCCCCAGCTCCTGCATCCTGCAAGCCTCCATGCCTTCCCATAAAGGAAAGCACTCACATCCTCGCACTGCTCTTCTTCATAATTACCCAATTGATTATTCAATCAGCATTTAGGCTAAATTCAATTCAATAATTATTGATTATCCATTATGTGGAGACACTAGCTGCTAATGAGATTAAGACACGCACAGGACTCAGCTCGAGGTCCCATGCTGTTCTAGGCAGAGAGAAAAGGTTGGACCGTTTATCTATTTCCTCAAACCCCCTCTTGAAAAATACCCTATCATTCACCTAGTGGAGAATAAATGAAGTAGGATTTAGCCTGTGGAAAAACGTATATAAGAAGGAATAGAGCAGGCCGTGTGCAGAGGGTAAGAACAGTTAAGTACTTCAGTGCATACAGCCTAGCGCTTGGATTGCGGGCCTGATTCTTCCCAGCAAGTGGATGACTGAAGAGCGAAAGGTTCGCTCATGCTTTCGAGAGGTTCTGCAGCCTGATGATGCTGCCGGCCTGATGACAAGGAAGGCCAAGGCCTCCCTGCTCGGGGTCCCTGGGCAAAGGCTGGGGCCTGGCCTGCAGCTGTCTGCTGCCCTCTGTCCTCGCAGGCTCCTCTGCGATATCTGCACTCCCATGGTGGACAGTCCCCACGGAGCCGAGGAGTCCAGGGCGGGACTTCCGCAAGCAGAGGATTCACCTGAGTTTGGCGGGTCAGTCTTTAGGATGTGTTGTGAGAGTCAGCGTCAGGCACACCTGGACCCCAGGAGCGTGTGTCAGGACAGCAGGGGCTCAGAGTGTGGAGCCTAGAGTCCTGGCCTTGCTTTTTCAGGCGCAGCTGCAGCTCTGCTCTGTGGGCTCTTTTCCTGGACTCCTTGGTCAATGTTTTGGTGTTGTTCATTCTCTGCCTCCCCC
>PVIR01004406.1:0-79376 GCA_004026965.1 Petromus typicus | reverse complement strand
CAATCCTCCTGTCTCTGCCTCCCGAGTGCTGGGATTACAGGCGTGAGCCACCACGCCCGGCACTGTGGTATGCGGTACTGATTGCTGCTGGGCATGAGTCTCCACACCCAGTATAGGTATGTGGTTACCGGGGAATCGAACCCGGGTCCTTGCGCTTGCAAGACAGACGCCGGAACCACTGAGCTAACTCCCCGGCCCCGAAATGTAGGTTTTGAATACAATGGAGTACTACTCTGCCATAAAGAAGGATGAATTTCAAACATTTAGATAGCTAAATGGATAGACCTTGAGATCATAGTGCTACATGAAATAAACCCAATACATATATTTAAATACCTCATTGTTTCTCTGGTATAAGAAACCAAAAGTGGAAATAAGGACTAAAATGTATATTAGATATTGGGAAATGGAAAGAAAATGTTCAGATGAAAAGGGGAACAAAGGAAGGGGAGGAAGAAGGGAAAGAAGGAACAAGAAAAAAGAGAAAATAGAAGAAAAAATGGAAACAAAACTTTTGTATATAAGGCAAAGAAGAGGGTTCAGAGTGAAGGAGGAAATGGGGAAAAAAAAGAAGCAAGACACTTACAAATTCCCTACAATAAACATGGTCATTATGTATATCTGAAATGTACCAATAAATGTTTTGTTGAAAAAATAATAACTGGTTCCTGTCACTACAGGTCTCCTATAATTATGGTATAGACTCATTCTTAAGCATAACCTTGGCCTGCTTGACTTACTATTTTATTGATGGTAACACTATTTTATACCATTAACTGTACAGCTTATGAACAATAAAAACTTATTTCTGATCAATGCAGAGCTGAGAAATCCAAGAACAAGGTGCCAGGAGGTTGTGTTTCCTGAAGGTCTGGTCCTGTTTCATGGATATCATCGCCTCAATGTATTTTCACAGCACAAAAGGACCAAGGCAGCCTATGGGACCTCTCACAAGGGCACTGACTGTCATATTTATGAGGGCAGAGCACTCATGACCAGCATCCATACCTCCTAACAACATCATAGCAGTCACTATTTCAACAAATGAAGCCTGGGGAGACACAAACATTCAAATCATTTTCATCGCAACCACGGACACCATACCAAGGTGCTACATGAAACTTGTCACCATTAACAGACCCACACACAAATCCCTACTCCCCCCTACTCAGCCTCACGGTGCCTGGTTTGAATCTGCTTCATATGTGAGACTATTCTATGGTACCAGTTATTTATGGCACTTGAATGATTATATGTTGCATAAATTAGAATACAGCACAGCAGAATGAAAAAGAACATTCATGAGCTTTGAATATACACAGTCTTAAGCTGGCATCTCTGCTTTGTTAATTACTAGTTGTTGACCACAGCACATTATTTATACTCAGACTTGTTTTCTTCATTTGGAAAATGGGTAAAGTATTGTCTCTTGTTTTTGTAAATTACACATGAGACAATGTACATAAAATAACAATTTAAAAAAAACAATGTTTAAACAATGTTGTTTTGTTTGTTTGTTTTTTTAACTAGGTAGTACCATTTTGGAAAGAAATCAGATAGAATATGGAAAAGAAACACTCTTAATTTACACTGAGACAAATTTTGTGAAGTTACATGTTATGCTAATATGAGAGAAGGAAAAATGTCTAAAGAAAAGAGTAGGCAGCATCTTATAAGAAAAGTACTTTGGTTAAGCCACAGTATAAGCTCTCTTATAGCTTATAGAGCAGTTCATAGAAAAGCAAGTCAAGGTGAAGATTCATAAAAAAGAATACACATCAACTCTAAGAATTTTAACTGAAGGGCCAGGCATATAGCTCAGTGGTTCTGGTGCCTGTCTTGCAAGCACAAGGGCCCGGGTTCAATTCCCTGGTAAACACATACAATACTGGGCATGGAGACTCACCCTAGCAGCAACCAGTACCACATACCACAGTGCTGGGCGTGGTCGCTCACGCCTGTAATCCCAGCACTCGGGAGGCAGAGGCAGGAGGATTGCTGTGATGTGAGTTTGAGGCTGAGCTCAGGGCCAGCCTGAACTACAAAGCAAAACCCTGTCTCAAAAAAAAAAAAAATCTCTAATAAGAGATACAAAACTGATCAAAGAAAATGACAAAACATCAGAATTTGGTAGGGTAAAAGAAAGGAGTTAGGGATATACACAAAAGAATTAAAAGACTCATATCACAGCAACATATATGCACCCATGTTTATAGCAGTTCAGTTTGTGATAGCTAAATCTTGGAAACAAATCAAATGTCCATCATCCAGAGATTGGATAAAGATGTGGTTTTTCTATAAAATGAAGTGTTACTCTGCCATAATGAATGGCAAGTTTGTGTCATTCATACTCAAATGGACCTACCTTCAGGACATACTCATAAGTGAAATAAATAGGTCACAGATTTGTAAATATCATACCTTCTCTCTGATATGAGAAACTGAAAATGCAAATGAGCTTTGGAATATATGTAAGATATTGTAAAATAGAAAATATTTAGAGGGAAATGTGGGTGGGGTGAGCAACAAGGGAAAAGAAAAAACTGTGATGGTAACAAAAAAATGGGAAACAAAACTTATGTATATAGAGGGTGGGGTTGTAGGGCAGGTAGGGGAATGGGAAAAAATGAGAATCAAGTCATGTCATATACTAGTACAAATTATCAATGTTGAGTATGATCATGATATGTATATAAAATGTACTATTTCACAATTTAAAATAAGAAACAAAAAGGGGAAGTTTCCTTAAAAAGCAGAAAGAGATGTGGAAAAGGGGAAAAAGAAAGCTACTAGTAAAACAGCCTACGCAGTACATTTTTTTATCAGGCAGAATAGTTTGTTCTCAAGATGAACATTCACCTGTTCCCTAAAACTATTTTTGTAACTTTGAGAAGACATAAATGTAGCCTAAGATGACTATATAAGTATATTTTAAACACAGTAAGTGCCAGGGATGGTAGCTCACACTTGTAATCCCAGAACTCAGGAGGCAGAGGCAGGAGGGTTGATGTGAGTTTGAGGGTTGCCTCGGCTACATAGTGAGTTTGAGGCCAGCCTAAACTACAAAGTGAGACCTTGTCTCAAAAAATGAAAAAAAAAAAAAAAAATCTCTTTAGACTTTTCTTCTAATATGACAATCAAGAGATATAATACACTCTCTGCCATTTCAAATATCACCTATGCCCATAATATTTTTGAGGTATATCAAGTTTTATGAATATTCTTAAAGCATTCAGCAATGATTCTACTTACTCTCCATCCACTTCTGGTCTTTTACATACACAGTGAAATTTGGCACCAAAATCTATGTACAGATCATTCTCCACAACATGAAAGATTCTTCCAATGACCACTTTATCCTTGGCAGGTCCCATCTGTGTAAGAGGAGAGTGCCTCAGCATGGACGCGAAGGATTCTACATTTTTTGGAGATTTCTAAATAGGAAAAGAGATATTTATAAACATAAAATTCAACATTAAGATATAATATGATAATATAACAAAGTCAAAGCGAAATTTTTAAAAGTCAATTTACTGTACATTTCCATTGTGTAGAAATAAAAAAAGGTACATGGATGTTAGCTTTAAGCAACCAGTTATGCTCTTAAACTTCTTCTTCCTCTTCAACTTCTTTCCTAAAACTAACCAATGAAAAGTCAGCACCTGTGCTTGGCAGGGGACTCTTTGGCCTGGAATAAGTCTCAGAAACCCAAGCAGGTAAAGACAGCAACAGTGTCTACATCCAACCTTCCCAGAATGGGTTGGAGCGTATCAGAACATGAACGTTAATAAGACATCCAAGAAAGCCAGTGGCTGGGGCTGGGGAGTTAGCTCAGTGGTTCCGGCGCCTGTCTCGCAAGCACAAGGACCCGGGTTCGACTCCCCGGTAACCACATAACAATACTGGATGTGGAGACTCACACCCAGCAGCAACCAGTACCACATACCACAGTGCCGGGCGTGGTGGCTCACGCCTGTAATCCCAGCACTCAGGAGGCAGAGGCAGGAGGATTGTGATGTGAGTTGGAGGCTGAGCTCAGGGCCAGCCTGAACCACAAAGCGAGACCCTGTCTCCAAAAACCTAAAAAAAAAAAAAAAAGAAAGCCAGTGGTTTTATTTCTAGTACTGACTGTTTGCAAAAAAATCCCTTCTGGCTCAGGTTTAATGATAATGACTATTCTATTAATAAAAATTCAAATATACACTCAGATAAAAATGACTAAGGCCCAGGGCCAAGAATGTAGCTCAGCGGTGCATCACCTCCCTAGCAAGCACAAGGTCCTGAGTTTGATCCCCAGTGTTGGGAAAAAAAAAAAAATGACTAAGACCCTTCATCACAATTATCAGTCTAAACATGAGTTGTATAAAAATGTTAAATAACTTGTTTGTTTTCATTTCCTTCTTTCTCCTAAAGTAAAATTACAAAGGAAGAACCTGCTTTTCATTGTTTGATGCTGCTTACTTTCTAGGAGTCTTTTTACAGAATAAATTGACTTGTGGTATGATGGCTGAACATATAATATAATCTGATTACTCCTTTTATTCTTCTAATTTTTTTAAACGTATTTTATAGAAATTCATGAGCACCAATTTGTCCCTTCTTTTAATTTGCAAATGGTATGTTGAGTGCATGTCGGGACACAAACTAAAGAAAGTACTAAATTTCCATTTGTGAGAATTAATCACAGAACAATATTAAGAATTTGGTTACCTCTATCCTGTCTTTGGAGTGAGTGTTACATTTGTTACTCAAGGAAAATTATTAAGAATTTAAGACCATATTTACTCTTTAAACTATAAAACTATATTATGACTTAATTTTAATGCATGTATTATCACAAGGATTATAAAAATGCTGAATCAAAGGAGGACTTCCATATAAGTACTCAGGCTAAAAAGTACAGCCACTACGTAACTCCTGCTATAACTGCAATTCAAATGTGGTTAATACCACATTTTATTAGCCAAGAAGTCAAAAGCCATATGTTAAAGTAAAATTTCCAATTTTTAAATGTTTAGATATTGAAAAGGAAAAGATCCCCATTTTACAAATCAGGCAAAATATACCCAGGTGTTGAATTTGGCCCACAGACCATAAGCTTATGACCTCTGCCTCAAGAATAAGAAAGTGAAGACATCTGTTTCATGTCAAGTCCCATTGGTGCTAGAGGGAGGATACAGTGATGGATACATTTCATTGGACTGAAACACCCTGGGAAAGAATCCTTAGCACAGAAGGATCTAAACCAAAGTCATAGACCTAGATGATAGGTAGGGCTCATAAAGTAGCCAGGAATTTAGAACATTAATCATAACACCAATTTATAACTCCACGAGGCACAATATTAAAGCTACTTGAACAACCACCTTTAAAAAAGGTCCTTTCTTACAGAGAGCCCAGAGGGCAGAATATATTCCATAAGCTCTCTAGAGCAGTGGCAATGCTCCAGACAGAGGATGAACACTGCACCAGGGAAAGGTAGACAGAATCAACTTGGAGTTCTGCCCCATTTGCCACCGGGGAAAGTCCTGCCCACTTCAACCTATTTTCCCATTTCCCAATTCTACATTTCATACCTATCGGTCTTCCTTTCTTACTCTTTTTTGCAGACTCAGTTGAAGCAGTAATCCAATTAAAACAGCCTCACATAACAGACAGATCAAGTAGCAGATCCAGTAGTTAAACATCACTGAAGATGATTCATCCACTGCTAGGTCTTTAAGTAAAATCTTGTTTACAACTTTGGGGCTTCGATAAGAATGACAGTAAGTGATACTTCCCCTTTGGTTTTAGAAATTGAACATTCTCTACTATTTAAAAAGATACTCTGCCATTAAAAATAATAAGGTTGAATCATTCATACTCAAATGGATGTACCTTGAGGACATCCTCATAAGTGAAATAAATAGGTCACAAATGTGTAAATATCGTATCTTTTCTCTTCTATGAGAAAATGAAGTTGTAAATGAGTTGTAGTATGTATAGTCGATATTGTGAAATAAGAAAATTTAAAAAGAAAGAGGGTACAGGGGTAAATAATGAGGGGGAAAAGAATGTGATAGTAATAAAGAAAAAAGGAAACAAAGATTATGTATATAGGGGTGGGAATTGCAGGGCAGGGGGAAAGGAGAAAAAATGAGAAGCAAGTCATGTCATGTTCTGGTCCAAACTCTTAATGTTGAATGTGATGATGATGTGTATTCATAATGCACCAATCAAGATTTTAATTTAAAAAAAATAGAATTTAAAACGACACTCTTGAGGCCATGTGCAACAGCACATGTCTATAATCTTAGCCACATGGAAGCTGAGGCAGGACACCAAATTCAAGCTCAGCTGGGTACCTTAGCAGCCTTGTCTTCAAAAAAAATTAATAATAAATACATTAAAGACTATGGATAGAGCTCAGAGGTACAGTGTTTGGCTATCACGCACAAGGCCTAGTGTTCAATCCCTAGCACCATGAAAAAAACAAAGTAAAAATCAAGCGGAAATAAAATGTTAGTGCTTCCTCTACCATTATTTTTGCCTTTACTTCATCACATTTCACAATGGAGTAAATGTGTTGTTAGGAATAAATGATTTTGTCACAAGCCTAAAACTCTTAGGCTAATATCTAAATTTGCCTTTAAACTGTATATTCATTACTTATTGATTTTGAGGAATTATATGAAATAATCAGACAAAAGTCTCCTTCAAAAATCATAGCCTGAAACCATCTCTGAATTCCTAGGACATAAGCTATACTCATTTACACGTCAAGTGACTTCTAAAAGCAATAAATGTCACAACTTTCACAATACATATTAGCAACAAGGAGTCCTGTTTATAAAGCAACTAGACCAATACTGTTAGCTACTCTCATGCTGATATAGACCACAAAGGTTGTAAGCACACTGCCAACTACTGATCTGTATCACACAGCTGTCAAAGGTAAGGCAGGTAATTTGGAGTTGACTGCTTACTTTAAGAGTTAGTTACAGAACTCAGATTTCTTGTTAAACTTTATATTACTTTCTCCCTGTGAAGGCTGAATGTTGGACAGGATTGTCTACACTGGAAGGGGGACAGTAAAGGGATTACAGATATAGAAACAATACTAATTCCAGCCATTTATCCAGTAAGAATGCACTGAGTGTTGAGTATTCATCATGTACTAATCTCTATTCTGGGCCTTGATACAAAAATATGTGAAATGGTAGGGGATTAAACCAGCATTAAACCAACAAGAATAGAGCTGAAGTTTCAAAATGTTGTTGAACATAACTGCTATTTAAAAGTAGTGAAGAGTCTTGGTGAAGAGTCTTGTATCCTATGCTAAGTGGGTTAAATATCCTGTAAGCAGCAGGAGGTAAAAAGAAGTTTCTAATCAATTGGGTGACAGTACTGGTTCTTCATTTTGAAAAGAAAGCTTTGGCAGTAATGTGTAAGATGACCAGAGGGAGTAGAAGAAAAATTGGAAAGAAGGTGGACTTCTATGAAGCTCCTCCAATTAGCTAGAAAGAATAGAGATGAAGGGCCTATACTACAGCAGTAGCCACAGGGAAACAAGTGATACAGAAACATTTACTAATAGAAGTGAAGCAGGAAGAGGAAGAGCAGTACAAAGGAAGAGAGTAAGTTTAGTTTTGTACACATTAGGCTTATTATTTAAGTTATATAAAATTTCAGGGTAGCTGATAGTTTTACAAAACAATATGGGGTGGCGTGTTGATTCATGGTAGAGTACTTCCCTAACATATGCAAACTCCAGCACCACCATCAAAGAAAAAGGCACACATTTCTATACATATTTAGTTAAACTTATAAATATATTCTTATAGTAATATATAGCTATAAATCCCTCAAAAGACATGTATCCTGCCAACTAAAATAATTTCCTTATAGGACAATTTTCTTCTTCATACTACAGAAAATCTAGAAAAAAATCTATAAACAATTCTAAAAAAAGTTACTTAAAATTCTTAATACATATTAAGCATATATACATATTGTAAATATGCATATGATACACTTAATAGCTTAAGATCAGTGGTTATTAGTGTTAAAAGAAATTTCAAACAGCAACTAGTCTCACTCATGTTACACAAGTGCCACTTTACTGTTTAAAGCTACATGTTATGCCAAACAGTAATTCTTAAAAGTTGACACAAGATAGAAACATCCATTTAAAAATAAAACAAAACTTCAAAGGATACAGTACAGCAGAATAACAGAAATGCTTATGAAACTTGAACCCCATGACCAACTTAGCCAATGAACAGCTAAAACACTGAATAAGTCGCTTAACCTCTCAGTATTTGTTTTCTTACTTGAAAATGAAAGGACTGAATACCTATAAGTTCTTTTTCAATCCTTAAATAGAAAAATTCCTTAAATATTTTCAAATACGACAGAGACTTTATAAAGTAATACACATTTAAAATGGAAGATATCCCACCCAGCTTTCTCTTTTAATACAAACAATAACAAAAATAAGTAAACAGTATATACAATTTACTTCACACTATTTACCAGAAAAAAGAAATTCAGTACACATATTCTCTGACGAATAATTTCAGAAACAATCCCTTCTACTAACTGTCCTGTAATAAGTTTGGTTTCTTCAACACTAACCAAGACATATTGTCCAACTACCAATATTTTTTTATTAAAATAACTGGACTAATGGTTCAAGATGGCATAGGACTTACAGATTTTTGCTCCCTTCTGAAATTCCATTAAATGAGGAAAATGAATGAACAAAGTATGAAAATTATAAATTTGCAATACTGACAGAATAGTAAAGAGTCTAAAGCATGCACACATGCTTGCAGGCAGAAAAGAACGTAGAAGACTGTAATCAATGAGGCAAAGTGAAGGAAATGGCAGTTCAAAAAGTATGCAGAAACATGAAAGCTTAAAAAAAGCCATCTATCCTTAAGCATTCCATAAAGATGTGAAACTTAATCACTCTAAGGATAATGTAAGACTACAATGAAAAGACAGGATGAAAACAAAGGGAATAATTAAAAACAATCAAGGTAGACCAGCCAATCTCCCTTAAACATAAAATACTTCAAGTGTACAATACTTGGTAAGAAGGTACATACTGGCCTAGCAAAATAAATACAATCTTTTTCTCCTCTTCTATAAAAATTAAAATAAATTGTCCAGAGGACAACTAAGTTTATGGAAGTCTGTTATACAATAACAGATAAAAGTAGTGAAGTAAAAGCCTAAAACCGTAGCTGCGCAGCAGTTCAGTGAGGACTGGCATAGAAGAATCCCGGAAGGGAGATTGAAGTCTGACCACATGGTTCACATCTTGACCCTGCCATTTCCCCGCCCTGTGCACAAGGTTAACGATCTGCATTTCTCTGCTGTCTTCTTTTATGAAATATGATTAATAGAGTGCCTAGTTTATAGGGTTGCTGTGAGGATTGAACACATACATGGCCATACATAAGGCACTCAAACAGTCCCTAAAGCTAAGCACTCCTCCAAAATAGAGCTTTTTTTTTTTTTTTTTTTTTTTTTTTTTTGAGACAGGGTCTCGCTTTGTAATTCAGGCTGGCCCTGAGCTCAGCCTCAAACTCACATCAGAGCAATCCTCCTGCCTCTGCCTCCTGAGTGCTGGGATTACAGGCGTGAGCCAACACACCCGGCACTATGGTATGTGGTACTGGCTGCTGTTGGGCGTGAGT
This sequence comes from Petromus typicus, assembly GCA_004026965.1. Taxonomy (NCBI): domain Eukaryota; kingdom Metazoa; phylum Chordata; class Mammalia; order Rodentia; family Petromuridae; genus Petromus; species Petromus typicus. The sequence goes on along the minus strand of PVIR01004406.1, from coordinate 69,690 downwards.
CTCCACACCCAGTGTTGTTATGTGGTTACCGGGGATCAAACCTGGGTCCTTGTGCTTGAAGACAGGCACTGGAACCACTGAGCTAACTCCCCAGCCCAATAGAGCTTAAAAAAAAAAAAATCAATGCCTTATAAACCCACTAACCATCAAATTTTATTGACTAGCCTCATATTTTCCAGCCAGGAAGACTTTGCTCTCCAGAGGACATGTGGCAACGTCTGGAGATATGCTCAGCAGTCATGATGGGGGTGCACTGGAATCCACTGGAGACAGCCCAGGAACGCCGCTACACAAACCACAGTGCACAGCAAAGAATTCTCTGCTCCAAATTACTATTAGTGCCAAAGTTGAAAATCCAGGGACTAACAGAACCTAGCATTCACAGCAGAGTAAGATCACAAGATAAGAGAATGGCTGCCAAGTGGTCCCACGCTATGAAGGAAGACAGGATCAGAGAACAGCTGATGAATGGGCAGTGAAAGGCATTGTTAAGGAATTAGAAATATAAGGGTACAACCACAGTGTAAGACTTGTTAATGATTTAAGAACTTCAAGGTAAACAGTGGTTAGTGATAATGATATACAAATAATTCCACATCTGTTAGTAAATAAAAGTAAAGATGAAGGTCTTAGAATATGATACTGAAAAATTGTATAATGATATCTGGTTTCTAGGCTTGCGTGTAAGCTTGAAGCTCCAGTCTCTCTTAATACCAGGTATAAAGCTAGATAAACTGAAAAAACAACAATTCTTTTGAAGCCTATCTGAAAGAAAGGGGTTACCACAGAAATCACTAAAGACTAGCCAATACAGAGAGGCGCTGGTCAAACCAGAAATCACCAAGCACTAACCGCTGTGGGAACCAGTGGAGAAGAAAGAGAATCTGAACTGTAAGACAGGCTCCTGGGCTCAGGGTGGACACAATCACTGAGGCTGTTAGCTCTCTGTTGCTTGGACAGAATAGCAACATACACAATTTATAGGAGGAAAGATTTATTTTGAATCATGGTTTCAAAGGTTTCAATCCACAGATGGCTGGCTCCAAGGCAAAAAGATCAAATATGGTTAAAGAGCATGTCAGAGAAAAGCTGGTCACCTCACAGTGCCCAGGAAATAGAGACAATGAGAGAGCAAGAGAGAACCATAGGGAGAGGAAAACGAAGCAGACAGGCTCTACCTTTCCAAAGCCATGCCCCCAGTGACCAACCCTGTCAGGCCCTGGGAAACCACAGCTCAGGCGAATGCTTAGGATTCAATCCCCAGATTGCGGGGAGGGGGTTTGAAAAAAATATGTGAAATAATACCAACTGAGAATTTCCCCAAATTAGTATCAAACACCAAATCCACAGATCCCTAGAACCTCTGAGAATGCCATGCAAGATAAATAACAAAATAGAATGCTATGTTATTTTCAAATTGGAGAAAATCAAAAATAAAGAAAAAAATTCTGAAGCTAGACAGCCTTACCTATAGAGATACAAAAATAAGAACTTCTATACTTACAGCTTCTCAGAAACTATTACAGTAGGAAGAGAGGGAAGTGAAATATTTAAAATGATTCTTTTTTTTTTTTTTTTTTGAGACAGGGTCTCGCTTTGTGGTTCAGGCTGGCCCTGAGCTCAGCCTCAAACTCACATCACAATCCTCCTGCCTCTGCCTCCCCAGTGCTGGGATTACAGGCGTGAGCCACCACGCCCGGCACTGTGGTATGTGGTACTGGTTGCTGCTGGGTGTGAGTCTCCACACCCAGTATTGTTATGTGGTTACCGGGGAATCGAACTCGGGCCCTTGCGCTTGCAAGACAGGCACCGGAACCACTGAGCTAACTCCCTGGCCCCTTAAAATGATTCTTAAAAGACTTGCTCAGAGGGCCAGGGATTTAGCTCAGTGTTTCCGGCGCCTGTCTTGCAAGGGCCGGGGTTTGATTCCCGGCTAACCACATACAATACTGGGCATGGACACTCACACTCAGCAGCAATCAGTACCACATACCACAGTGCCGGGCATGGTGGCTCATGCCTGTAATCCCAGCACTTGGAGGCAGAGGCAGGAGGATTGCTGTGATGTGAGTTTGAGGCTGAGCTCAGGGCCAGCCTGAACTACAAGTGAGACCCTGTCTCAAAAAATTAAAAAAAAAAAAAAAGACTTGCTCAAAAAATATCGAGGGAATTCGTTGTCATTAGGGCCTCACAAGAAATGTTAAACAAAATCTCTTTGGAGAGAAGGAAAATAGGTAAGAAATCCATATCCACATAAAGAAAGAGAAGAAATGGCCCAAGTAAAACAAAAACTTTTCTTTTTCTTAATTTTTCTAACATAATATGTTCAAGATAAAGCTCATTAATAACAAAGCGGTTAATTCACAAAGAAAACATAATGATCTTAAAATGTACGCACTTAACAGAAAGGCAAAAGAAAACAACCATTTGACTGAACTGCTAAAAAAACCCACAAATCCACTATTACATTTGGAAGTTTTAACACCTCTCTGTCAGAAACGGACAAATTCAGCAATGACAAAATAAGTAAGGATGTGGCCAAACTAAACATCACCTTCAATTGATTAGATATAATAGACATTTAAAACTACTTTATCCTACAGAAACAAAATATTTACTATGCTCAAGTTCCCACGGGATATTCACCAAGTCAGTCATATTTTAGACCATAAGAGACACCTTAACAAATGTAAGGGTAGAAATCACAATGCTGGAACCACAGTGGAACCACAGTGAGTCCCCAACTTAGGAACATTCGAGTTGCGAACTCTCACAGATGAGAATGGGCCTTGTGTCAGGAGTACTCAGATGCTAACAGGAAATATGCTAACACGGAAATATGCTTCCGTGCACGCCCGACCTGGTCACAGTGGTGCTGCTGCCGCTTACTGCACAGTGGACAGCGCACAGGAACACAGCACTTGGTCAGAGCCCAGGGTGTGCGGGAGCAAGAGGAAGCACAGGTTGACATTTGTGTCCAGGGTGTACGGGACTCACTTCTTAAGAACTTAGGAATGAATCCAACTTAACAAATGTTCTCCAAGAACAGAACTTGGTAGGTTGGGTATTTACTGCAAAAATAACAGGACAGTTCAATACTCCCAAAACACTTGGAGAGTAAACTATACAATTCTAAATCTATGGGACAAAGAAGAAATCTCGAGAGAAATTAAAAATACATTTTATTAAATTAAAGTGAAAGCAGAATTAAATCAAAATTTGTGGTACGCAGTGAAAACTGTGCTTACAGAGCAATTTATAGTATTGAATGTGTACATGAGGAAAGAAAAAAGTTTGAAATCAACCATGAAAGCTTTCGTTTTGGCAAATCAGAAAAAGGAAAGTAAAGCAAATCTAAAGTAAACAGAAGGAAAAAATTAAAAAAGAAATCAATAGAGAACATCAGCAAAGTTAAACCTGGCTCTTTTAGGCATGGTGGGGCACCCATGTAATTCCAGTACTCAAAGAGGCTGAGGCAAGAGGATGGCTGCAAGTTTGAATCCAGCCTGTGTAACACAGTGAGTTAAAAATCACCTTGATCTGCACAGTGAGACTGTCTCAAAAACCAATTCTTTTAAAAAATCAACAAATTTCATAGGCCTCCAGTCAGTATAACCAGTAAAAAGAGAGGCCAGAAATGATTAATACAGTATTCCTTTTCATTTCTGTGGCATATATTCCAAGACCTTCAGCAAATGCCTGGAAAGCAAAGTAAATATTCCATGAATGCAAGGACACTACTAAAATATATGTGTGTGTTTTTTCCTATATATACTTATGATAAGTTCAATCTAAAAATTAGGTACAATAAAAGGATAATAACATAACAAAATGAGACAACTATACCAATATACTATAATAAAAGTTACAGGACAATGACCTCAAGATATCTCTTTTTTTCTTTCTTTCTCTCCTTCTGTCTCTGTCTCCCTCTCTCTCCACCTCTCTCTATACTAAGCTCTCACTCTTTCTCTTCTATACTAACCTTTCTTGATGTATTCACTGCAGGCAAGTAAAACTCCACATAAAAAAAGGACATCCCTCCAGACCCCATGGGTAGAAAAGGACAATAAAATATTACTAAGAAGAAATCTATATTGATAACTTTGAAAACCTGATCAAATAGACCAATTCTTGTGAAGACATAGTCCACCAAAACTTACACAGGAAGAAAAGACAATCTAATAGTTCTATATTTTGTTAAAGAAATTCAGTCAATAATTAAAATCCTTTTCAAAGAGAAAGCACTAGGCCCAGATGAACTCATTGAGGAGTTGTACTAAACATTTAGAAATTACAGAAATTGTCTACAGTTGCTCAGAAGACAAAAAAGAGGGATTAGTGAATATGTTCTAACTCATCTTATGAGTCCAGCATTCCCTTCCAGCCAAAAACAAGGACATTTCAATGAAAACCAAAGACCAATATCTTTCATGAACATACACTCAAAAATGTTGAGCAAAATATTAGCAAATCAAAACCAACAGCATATGAAAGGAACTATAAACCATAACCAAGTGAGATTTATGAGAGTTTTGACATCTGAATTTCAACTAATATAACCTATCATATCAATAGGCTGAAGAAAAACACTATGGTCATATCAATAATTAGAAAAAAAATATATAACTAAATCCAACTCAGTAAGCTAGAAATACAGGGAATCTTTTCAACTTAATAAACAGTATCTTCAAATACCTTGCAGCTCACATCATACTTCATGAGAAACTTGAAACTTTCCTACTAAACTCAGGAAGAAGGGTTTTCAATGTATTATTGAAAGATCTAGCTAATGCAGTAGGACCAAAACAAAAAACAGAACCCTGTGAAAAATAAAAAATACACACATTAGGAAGGGATAAAACAGTCTAGTATGATCATTTATGCAGAAAATCTAAAAAAAAAATCAGTAACAAAAAAAAATTGAGACTAATAAGTGACTACAGCAAAGTTGCCGGATATGAGGTTAATCCATGAAAAACTATGTGGCCAAAATGTTGGTAAAGTCATAAATAAAGATGCTGAAGTCAAAGAAGATGGAAATATGCAGATGAGAAGAGTAAAATCGTGAAATACTGCTAAATAAAAAATTCAAAAGATTTCTGTTGAGGAACCTTTATTACTACCTTTATTACTTTATTATTAACCTTTATTACTGTAACACAGTACTGAACAGCAAAAATTGAGGTAACTCATTTTTCACTTTAGTCTTGAGACACATACAAAGTCTTGACAACATCTATTAAGATAAGCCCAAGTTGTAAAATAAAGTGAAATCAAGCATGGAAGAAATACTTGTTGAGAAAACTAAAGAGACACTATTCATAAAAAGATACAGGCCGTTTGAAGCTAAGGAATACTAATCTAGAGTAGGACTGGAGGAAAGAGGACAGGTTGTATGAAAAAGATCTTCATGATAACCCACAGGACAAAAGAGAAAGACAGTGGGGACATCAATACAGCACAGGCCAGAGCAGGGCTCAATACTCTGGTACCGCAGTTCACAAGTCTAATTTGTTCTGTGATTTTGGACAAGATGGCTCCATTTGTGTCTGTATGGGAAATATGGCCATGGCTGTGTCTGATACCTGATGCAGAGTTTGCAAACAAAAACAAAATTTTGCCAAACACTTCTGTTTGAAAACCAAATTGTTTGCAAACAAAAACATTGCTGAACCAAGGTTCTACTGTACTATAGCACAAAACATTGAGTTTCTTTTTAACTTTACTTTTAAAAATGAGTCAGGTTGAGGACGTGCATACATTAGTACATATGTACTAAATAGCACTGTAGTGCCTATATGAATTTTTAAAGTAAATATTTGTACCATGTACCTCAAAATTTATTAATGAAGGACATGATTTTAGGAATCTTTGTAACAACAGTATAGCATAGTAACAGAGAAATAATTATGTTAGACAAGGTGAAAATATAGTTAGAAAGGATGCTAGGTTCATATTCTTTCTTTTTTCCCTGGCTGTCTCCTTCCCTTCTCTCTTGGAGAGAAGAGGTTTAGGACAAATTCTAATAGACATGGTGTAGCATGGCAGGAAAAGGGCACACACAGACACAACCTGAGCCGAAGGGTACTTTAAGATTTTAGTAAAACCGAGGTAGTATTACAAAAGCTAGGACATGGAGGTAGACAAATGGAATTTTCTTTCCAACTATTTCAGTATGTGGGACATATTCAAAACTAGATCAAATGTATTGCTCTAAGATCTTAGTAAGTACTATACAATTTATTTAATAATGCATATCACATTTAAAATTTATTATTATTAAATTTTTATTCTCATTGCTATATTTTAAGATGAAAGAGAAAATGTCTTGTTCACTACTTTTAAAAATTGCATAAATACATAGGCTTGGTTTCTGAGAGCTTCTAAAAAAAAACAGAACTGGTATATTTACTGACTATTCTAAAAAGAATTTTCTACAAACCAATTTCTATCCAAAACACACCAATCAAAAACTTCTTCCAAAGATGCGTTATATATAAAGCATTTTCAGAGATCTGATATTAAAGTGCCACTACTACCTACTTCTTGTTCTTACACTGCACAATAAAAATTACAGGAACAACACAAAGAAATATCTGGGGGGAAATGTTTAGAACAGAAACTGGTTTATAACTAGCCTCTCAAAAAAAATATTTCCTTGAGCAAGGCTGTAAAGGAATCTAAGAGATGAGATACCAAAATAGGTTCAGAGGAACAGAACCTTAATATGGATTATTGGAATTAACTCTGGGGTCATTTGGGATTTTTTTCTCTAAAGTGGTCCAATTTAAATGCATTAAATGATCCCATTTCTAGTGATAACACAAGTAGTGGCAAAGTTGTTTTTTAATATCTGAAGGCAATTATAAGCAAATGCCCACAGACAGCAAAACGTTGTGGTGAGCAAGTGTTTTCTAACCCAGATCAATTGGGTCACAACAGAATTATAATTATACCACTTATTGGCTGTTAAAAATTCTCAGCTTGGGGGCCGGGGAGTTAGCTCAGTGGTTCCAGCGCCTGTCTTGCAAGCGCAAGGGCCCAGGTTCGATTCCCCGGTAACCACATAACAATACTGGGTGTGGAGACCCACACCCAGCAGCAACCAATACCACATACCACAGTGCCAGGTGTGGTGGCTCACGCCTGTAATCCCAGCACTCGGGAGGCAGAGGCAGGAGGATTGTGATGTGAGTTGGAGGCTGAGCTCAGGGCCAGCCTGAACCACAAAGCGAGACCCTGTCTCAAAAAACCTAAAAAAAAAAAAAAAAAAAAAATTCTCAGCTAAAAGTCAATGTTAGGAATCTGAAAGTTTTCATTCCAATCCTAAAAGAAATCCTAATCTCCTCTGGTCATAAGATTAAGAATTCTAGAAAGAGTAAATCAAAGTCTAATTATATAGGTGGCTGAATGACGATGTATACTTAATTCCCAATTTTTCAGGCTCTTTAATGTCAATTTGATCTAATAAGTGGAACATATCCAAAGCTAGATCAAATATCTTACTCTAAGATCTTATACAAGTGAGTTGGTACTACAGAATTTATTTACTGGGATACTGTAACTGGGAATAAGTATGAGAATGGAACATAAGAGAATTGGATCATAAAAGTGTTAAGATAAAATTTATTAATATGGGCTTGGTAAGCAAAGTTTCCAGATACAATGCACTAGCTTAGGTGACAGGGAATGGCTTTTAATAGCTTGCTTGATTGGTTGAGTGATATCTGAGTGAAAATAGATGACAAGGTCTTGAAAAGGGATTTGTAAATAAACTTCTCTGAGTAGGCACAGAATAAGAACATAAATGTTTGTTTTTCCTTTGCTATAACAAAATACCTGAGCCCAGGTACCTTATAAAGGAGATTGATTTGACTCAACAGTCCAAACAGTAAGTTCCAAATCTACTGAGGTACCCCCCCCCAAATGTGTCTTTCATGCATTTTGATGAGAACATATGTGACATGGGGATCATATGGTGAGATAGGAAGGTGGAGAGCAATTCACAGATCAGAATTGCTCCTATCCAACACCTCACCCTCCTGGGAACTCAGTGGGACCTCACAAGAACCACATCAGTTACTTCCAGGGGCAGCACACCAATGATCCCCTCATCTTGCATTAGTTTCATCCTTCTAAAGGTCCCATCACCTCTTACACTACCACACTGGGGACCAAGCTTCCAACACATGAGCCCTGGACAAGCCAACATCCACACCATTAACAAGTCAAACATGTGTGACCTCCTGAGCAGTGAAGAATCTTGCTATTTTCAGGTGCACAAGAAAACCAGTCCACTCAGTGCCGGGCGTGGTGGCTCATGCCTGTAATCCCAGCACTTGGGAGGCAGAGGCAGGAGGATTGCTGTGATGTGAGTTTGAGGCTGAGCTTAGGGCCAGCCTGAACCACAAAGCGAGACCCTGTCTCAAAAAACAAAAAGAACAAACAAACAAAAAAAAACAAAAAAGAAAACCAGTCCACAGATGCTGGTCAACCAGCCTCTTTCCCCAGCTATTCCTATCCCTCATAAACTGGTTTAAGAACAAAGTGGAACCGAACATAGTGGCATAAACCGGTAAACCCATGTATAAAAAGGAAGCTGAGCCAGGAGGATCACAAGTTTGAAGTCAGTCTGACAACCTAGCAAGACCCTGCCTCAAAATAAAAATGTAAAAACAGCTAGAGATGTAATTCAGAGGTGATGAGTTCAATCCTCAGTACTGCCCAAAATAAAGTGGAGCTGTCACGGCAGCAGGAATATGCTCTCATGTTAGTGCTAAGAGGAGTACCTTGGCATCCTGTCAGATGACTGGTCCACCAAGGTGTCAGGTCTCTATACATCCGTAGGATGAATATTATACATGAACTCAGGAACAAAGACTTCTCCTGACCCGTGCTGATGGAGAAACAGCCACTGCTAAATGACCAGTCTGTTCACAGAAGAAAACACTTAACCCAAAATATGATAGCATCATTCCTCAGGAGGACCAGCTGGTCAGCTGGTGACAGTCTGAGTACACTGAACTATTCTATGGTGAAAAGGGAGGACAATATATTATCAGTGGAATACTCTATACAAACCTGTCTTACCGTTCAGAAAGATTCTACTAAAGCCACCATCTCTGAATTCACAGAATCCCTTATCACTAACCAAGTATTCCAACATTGCCTACAACCAAAAAAATCACTGTGTAGGAAATAATATGAGGTAAGAGACTTTTTGCTTATAGAAATTGTTGGTCTTACCTGTCATGAGCCTAATTGATGAAATGATCCCTTTTTTTAAAATTAAACTTTCTATTTAGAGATCATTACAGATTTACACACAGTTGTATGAAATAATACTTAGAGATCCAGTGGATCCTTACTAGTCCCCCAACTGGTTAACATCTTGTAAGATTATCACAACTAGGAAATTAGAACTGATACAAAATATCTTATTCAGATTTAACCAGTTTTACCTATAATTATCACTATATGTGCATTTCGTTCTACACATTGTATCTTGATACATTTAAGATACAAAACAGTTCCATTGACATAGGTGTCCATGTTACCCTTTTAAGATCCTACCATCCTTAGACCTGCTTAGCCCATCCTCAATTCTAGCAAATACTTAGCTGTTCTCTATATTATTCTGTCATTTCAAGGTTATATAAATGGAATCATAAGGACTAGCTTTTTTTATACTCACTATAATTCCCTTCAGAGTCATATTGTTCTGTATATCAATCATTTCTTACTTTTTAGTGCTAATATTCCACAGCAAAGATGTACAACAATTTATTTAATTATTCACCAGGTGAAGTGCATGTTGGCTGTTTACAGTTTTTAGAATTGCAAACAAAGCTGCTATGAACATTTGTGTACAGATTTTCATATGAACTAAATATCCATGCCTTTGGGATAAATACTCTCTGCCCCAATAGCTCCCCGTGTTTTTATTTCCTCTGGGAGAAATCAGAGGAAATCTTGGGTAGCTGGTCAGAACTAGACAACTCGGTGAACTGCTCACTCCTGGCTATGACAGGACTGACTCACTGCTTGGCACTTGCCAAGAATGGAGGCCTCAAAGATTTAAAAAGGAAGGCAAAATCCAAACTGAAACAAGACTGTTTAATTTTACTCATAAATCCTTACAAATTAGGTTCTGTTCAATTGTGCTTAGTTTTATTTCTTCTGTTACTTTATCCCAGTAGATAAAAACAAACTTAAGAGCTACAATCAATTATAAAAATGAATGTAATTAAAAGGGGAAAATGTAATATAATCTTTAAAAGAAAAAAAACAACAAACCTAGACACGTTTTAAAAAACGGGTGGTACTATTTTGGAGTAAAAATTAGAAGACAGAAAGAGCTATAAAGAGTAAACTAATACTGATTTGGAAAATCATAAGAGTCCAACTCAGACCATATCCACCTCCACAAAATAAAATACATAAACACCTTTCCATAAAATGGACAGCATTGTTTATAGGGACATCACAGGTCTTTCCCTCAAGCATTTCAACTCCTTTAATTCACTCTCTCATTATCCTTGGCTGTTTGGCTTTGTTTTGTTTATGTGGTACCCGGGATAAAACTCAGGACCTTGCACGAACTCAGGACCTTGCAGAACCACTGATCTACATCCTCAGTCTTCATTATCCTTATGTGAAGGGGCCATTTCCTCTAACCATGCTTTGAAAATGTTAGACTACACTGGGGAAAATAAACATTTCTGAAAATTTTTATTATTATCAGAGATAACTCTCTTAGAATTCTATAATACAAAAATAGGCTGATATCATAATTAAAACCAGAAACATTTTTTTCAATATTCCTTTATATATTAAGCAACATTTTAAATGGCGTAAATGTTAAAACTGTCAATATAAAACCAAGGAAAGTAATGAGTTAACTAAAATGATATAATTTTGCTACCATATGAATTTAGTAGATTTAAAACAAGTAAAAATAAATTTCCCCTTTACATTGAAACAAATCCATTTAACAATCTTTTATTCTGAAAAATATATCTGATTAAGTAAATGTTCTCTCTCCTGGAATATCCCAGCATTTTAAAATATAAATAACAATAACAAATACTCATGAAAAAATGAAAAGCAACATCTAAAAAATATATGCATGAACTCTAACATCATTAAGTAAAGGGAAAATTATAAACTGTTTCATAAAATCACTATTTCAAACAAGCTCAAATACTGAGATGTTCTACTGTGCCCCCCACACAAAAATCTCTGAAAAACATTTTTCCAAAGTGTTGCAAAGTGATATGCTACCCTCTACTGTTAACAAATAGTAGTAATGTTTATAAAGAAAATAAAACCCAAAACTTTAAATCTTTGCTCCACTATTGCCCTCTTGTGGCTCATATGAGTTACATGCCTTGGCCCAGTTAACCAATTCCAACAAATTCATATTCTTACACTAAGGTTTTAAGATTAAAAATAAAAATTTTTTTTAAAAAAGATGATTAGAAGGTAGCTGGCAAAGATACTGATCTTTAGGAAACATACACCAGGTTCCTATACATCATGTTGTGCTATACTGGCTACAAAAGGAATAGGGTTTGGGGGCCAGGGATTTAGCTCAGTGGTTCCAGCACCTGTCTTGCAAGCGCAAGGACCCGGGTTCGATCCCCGGTAACCACGTACATGTACTGGGCATGGTGACTCACACCCAGCAGCAACCAGTGCCACATATCACAGTGTCGGGCGTGGTGGCTCATGCCTGTAATCCCAGCACTCGGGAGGCAGAGACAGGAGGATCGCTGTGATGTGAGTTTGAGGCTGAGCTCAGGGCCAGCCTGAACTACAAAGTGAGACCCTGTCTCCAAAAACCCTAAAAAAAAAAAAGGAATATGGTTTGGTCTCTACCATAAAAATAAACAAAACAAGGCAATTACTTGAAAAAATGAATGCATCAACCAGTGATAAAGCTAATGAACCAAACAAAAGTGACAAGTGAGTATAGGATAACATGGAACCTACAATCTTCATATAAAGCAATGTTGGTACAAGTCCTTCAAACTTGACTTCCCTTTACCTATAATCTTAGTGAATTAGGATAAGGAATGCATGACATCTTCAGATCAATATCTCGCTGAAGGGGAAGAAGGGTCTCTGCAAGGGTAATATGCTTGCTTCTTATTGAACATCACTTATTTCTGAGGCCTATGTATAAGGACTGTAAGAATTAAATCAATGGGTATTGCTTGAGTTTTCATCATTATATATACATATTTTTAAATCTAATAGGTCATATGAGATGTCATTTTATGTACAATTATTCAACTATCAAACAGTTACATTTTATTACAAATTAAATTAGCATATATTCAATTCCTCATTGTATGTAAAGCTTTATACAATGGATGAAAAGAGTAAATAAAGCATAACCTTGATCTCCAGGAACTACAGCTAGAAAACAGGATAAAACAGTTTCACAAATGTTATTAGTATACCTATTTAAGAGCTATGGGCTGGTAAGATCACGAAAACCTATTAGAGGTGATTTTTACAATGGGATTTATAGTCAGGGAAGCTAATTTCAGAGTGAAAAGCAAAAGATAAGCAATAAAGATTTGTTTAGGGACCAGCAAACTTTATTTTCAGAATTTTTTCAAGCAGAAACCATTTTACAAAAGAAATCATATGAGTAACTCAATGCATTTTTATTAATATAAGTATTTTGAGTTCAAATTGACACATATGTGAACATGCAGTAATTCATTCTCAATTTCTGTTTTTGTCTTGATTGTTCAATATCAAGAAAACCCATTTCAGGCTAGAGATTGAGACCAGTGGGAAAGATCTGCTTAGCATACACCCTACCAAGTCCTGGGTTCAATCCCCAGCACAAATTTACAAAAAAACAAACTCAAACATTCTTAATAAAGGCTTTTCCTAGTTAAGTAAATTATGTTTCATCCATTACATGGAATAGAGGCAAAAATGTTCATGATATTTATACATTAAATATATAAAACAACAAATAGCTCAAAGAAATACATAGGCAAAAATGGCTATCTTCAGCAGCAACTAAAATATAATATGTCTTTATTAAGTATCAAGCACTTATACTAAATGCTTTATAGAAAAAATTATTTAATCTCATAATAATCCTATGATAAAATGTTCCCTTTTATAAAAAAGGAAAAGAAACACAAATATTAATTTCCCAAGGAAAAACTGCTAATAAATGGTGGAAGAAACAATATTTAAACCAAGACTGTCTGAATCCACAGCTTGTATGCTAAAGAATAATTGAAAGCAGTACAGTATAAGTCAATTTGTTTTTGAAACTATATATGTCTGTGTATATACATACATACACTCAGCTCATATATATATATATATATATATATATATATGTATATATATGTATATATATATGTATATATATAGGGGGTATGCATAGCCAGACACAGTGATACAGGTTATAATCTCAGTATCTGAGAGGCTGATGCAGAAGGATCTCAAGTGAGAGGCAATGTTCGGGGCCAATGTATAACAAACAAAATGTATAACAAAATGTATAACAAAACAAACAAAAAAGAGGTATGTATTTTTAAAAAACATACTCTTCAGCCTCACGAAAGTAAGAAAAAGAGAAAAGTAAGTAAATGTTTACTTTTATAATTTGTGAATAATTTTTTCCAAAAATCTTGATCATACAATAAGCATTTGTTTTATAATCTCAGGACACTTTCCAACTAAACAGGTTCAGAAACTTCAAAACATAAAGAGTTTTTTCACACAGTGAATCATTATCAACAACTTTTAACTGCTCACATTCCTTAAAATAAATACAAGACAGAAGTGCACTAAAAACTCTCAATAAACACTAAAATTAAAACATGCAGTATTTTCAGTTTCTTATTACTTTTACAACTGTTCTTGCTTAATTATCCTGGGCAGGCACATTTAATATAATATGCTCGAGCCTGTAGTACTCTTACTTTTGTAATTATTTGTGAGCAGTCATAGATCATAATTCACAGACAGGCCAAATATAAATGAAGTTCCCATACGACTATTTGTTCATTATCCATTTAGCACATATTTAGAGTAGCCACCATGAGGCAAGTCCTGTGCTAGGAACAAGGGGTGTGCCATAGAAAGACAAACAAGATCTCTGTCCTTTTGAAACTGCACATACTACTCTGGTACAAGTTAACATGTTAAGAGAACACAAATATCATTAAAAGTGGGATTAAGGGGCCGGGGATTTAGCTCAATGGTTTCGGCGCCTGTCATGCAAGCGCAAGGACCCGGGTTCGATCCCGGTCACCACATACCTATACTGGGTGTGGAGACTCACGCCCAGCAGCAACCAGTATCACAGACCACAGTGCCGGGCGTGGTGGCTCACGCCTGTAATCCCAGCACTCGGGAGGCAGAGGCAGGAGGATTGCTCATGTGATTTAAGTCTGAACTCAGGGCCAGCCTGAACCACAAAGTGAGACCCTGTCTCAAAAAACCTTAAAAAAAAAAAAAAAAAAAGTGGGATTAAGCAGCCTGGCCTGTACTTTTAATTGGCTTTTGTTTGTTTCCTTGTTTTGTATTTGTGTTTGGTTGGTACTGGTTTTATGGCTGTGAAAAGTTGGATTTTACTCTCTCTTTAAAGGGTATGGCTAAGCCTATATGTGGCTGAAGCACAGAGCTACTTACATTAAGCATTCTACATACTTTATTTTTTTAAAAAATAGAAAACCTATTTTTAGAGTAGTTAATAGTTTATAGGTAAATTAAGAAAACAGTGGAGACAGTCCATGCAGTCCCAGTCCCAAATCCACAACCTCCTCTATTATCAGCATCCTCCACAGAGTGTAAAGTTTTTATAAATGATGAACTTATATGGTTTGGCAAGGCTTATTATTAATCATGTAAAAAAACAGTAGGAAAAGAGATGCAAGAAAAGAGATTTTCCCCACAGCCTCAAGAAAGAAATTGCCAACACCTTGATTTTAGTTCATTTAAAGAACTGTGGAATCCTGAAAGCATCTCAGTGAAACTATTCCACAACATAAGGCAGAAGGAGAAAAAACTGGAGCCACATAAAAACTAAAATGTGCTGGCTTAAACCTTCCTCTGCACCAGTGAGTATACTGGTAGTGCTTTAAATACATTACTTCATAAAAACTCTCCAGTAACTTGTTGGCATCAACTGCACTCTGAGAAATCAGAAGCTATGTCATTTAGCCAGTAACAAGGTAGAATGAGTGTCTGAGTGCTGGCAGCCAGAAACAGCCTCAGCTCAACCTCTGCACCGAGGCTGTACCTGAACGGGGGCAGCCTGGATGCACCACAAGAGATACATTATCATTCTTTCAGGCAGTGTGAATGGGGTCTACCCAACTGCCAAGAAAAGCAAAAAAGACCAACTCTTACGTCTGAAGATACATCCCAACCTTAGGGAGATGACTGTCCTGCAGTGTAATAACCTGGATCGAGGAGGAACTGGAGTCAGCAGTGAATCTAGTTAGCAGAGAGATCCCACAGCTTAGTCCTTCGAAGCTTGGAATCTGTAAAATGGAGCTGGTAACAAGCTTCCTGCTACCCTCCTCCTCAGGGATTTTCTTCCCATCAAACCAAGATGGACAAGAATTATGAACAAGAAACAGGAATTACAAGTCACTAGCAAACACACTTATCCTCCATCTATCAGAATAATGTTTCCTAATTGTGTTAGGCAGACAAAAACCGCCCAAGGAGACTCCAATCTGTCTGAACTAGACTCGGAAAATCTAACAAATATAGTAGGATTGCAAGGAAACACCCCAACATCCTCCTGAAAAACTGTCACCCAATTAGCAGTCTAGAAGGGGAGAGGAAAGGGAATCCTGGTCACTCTTAAATAATCTGCTTATTTCTTCATTAAACAGACATTTATTACTGCTTCTCACGTGAAACCCTGGGAATGACAGACATTCTGGTTTCACTTAATACATGTGTGACACTCTAATTTTCATTTTTGACACAACCACAAAGGTCAGAAATAGGGAAACTCCTTCCTCATACAAATATTCCAAAGAAGACCACTAAAGTATACTTAATGTTTCTTACTTTATTACACTTCATCCTCAAAATCCTTTGACAAAGATGAGCCCAAACTTCCAACTCTTAGATGGCTTCAGATCAGTCATAGCTATTCCATTGTGATTTTAATTTCTGCCAGCAAGCAGAACAATGTGGTCTGAAAGGTGTTCAGTTCTAATCTCTACAATTTGTGAAAGTTACCTTACACTGCAAAGGGAAGTTGAGACTGATACATAAAAATCACAAAATAAGATGGTCCTGGATTATGTGGGTGCACCCTATGTAATATAAGGAAACTCAAAAGCAGAGGAAGTCTAAGAAACATGATGTGGTTTAAGGACTCAATCTGTTCTTGCTGGAGAACGAGTCATGAACTGAGAGATGTTGTTGGCCTGTACAAGGTGGACCATGGAAGAAAAGAGATTTTTCCCCACAGCCTCAGGAAAGAAAGGAAATTGCCAACACCTTGATATTAGTTCAGTAAGACCCCATTTGACTACTCAATTACATGCAGTGTCAAATGTGTAGTAGTTCATCACAGCAGGAAGTCTTCTTAGATCAGCCTTCTTAGATCTTAGGCAAATTTTGACATTAATTACTAAAGTGACCACGTACTCCAGGCAACTGCCTGTCTGTGAACTGTTTGGAACCATTAACCAAGAAGATAAATACGAAGAATTTGGTTTTATATAGCCCAACTTTATATCTGCTGTCCAAATTCAGAAGCAGTAATTATACCATCCACCTATTTAAAGAGCAAATTTTTATGAAGTCTTGTACACCAGATACCGAGCTTCGGACTACCAGACCCAGCAGAGTGCCTCACAGTCTCCTAACTGTACAATGAATAAAGAAAATACACCAACCACAAGTTTGGGTGCCAGTGGCCAGAGGCAGAGCTACGACACACTGACCTCTCAACCTCCCTGACCCCCCACACCCGGGTACTCGGAATACCAAACTCCAGGCCCAGGTTCCGCACGCCAGGCCCGGCCCTGAGCCCCAGCCCCGCCCAACGCGTCTCCGCTGTAACCCCGCCCCCTATGCCAACACCCCCACCCTGGGCGTGGCTCCCGCCAGTTCTCACCAGGCCGAGTTCCGCCTTCCGCTGCAACTCAGAGTGCCGCTCCAGTGCGGTTGCAAAGCCCCCAAGGCGCGTCTTAGGCTCTGAGGAATCAGAATTCCTGCTCTCAGAGCCACTTTCAGTGCCTGCGCTTCGAGAGCGCCTAGAGATAAGAAGCACTTGCAGAAAACGATTCTCCGCCGCCACAGCACGAGTCCGACACAGCGCCGCCATGACACCGTCACAACCTCTGACCCCTGGCCTGCGTTCCGCAAGCACGCGGGTCACGGGGCGGGGCGACGAGGGCCCCGCCTACCTGCCGCTGTGAGTTAGGAAGATCTGGCGTTTTGTGAGGAACGGGAGTGGAATGTGGGGCGCGGGAGACTTCAGCCAAAACTGCATCAAACCATTAACAGGCTACCAGTGCGGTAAGATTTGAGTAGGAAATGCGTGTAACTCGCAGGGCACCGTGGTAATGCCACCTTCGTTTTCCTCTGCGTCTGGGTGTCTCCCCATAATTGGCCGCCCTTCTCCTTCACCTTTTTCCAGGTTTTCGCTCTAACAGGAAGTTCTGTGTGTCAGACTTGGAAGCTCAGACTCTCTTCAGCTTCTGTCTCTGTATCTTTCAGCACTTCCTAGTATGTCATATATTGTACTTAAAATAATTTTCAGTCTGCCCAGTGGTTCTAGCACCTGTCTTGATAGCACAAGGACCTGGGTTCAACTCTGCAAACTCAGTGAAAGAATTTGCTGTTGGAACCCTTGTGGTGGGCACACAGTAGCGCCCAACAAACTGAAACCCTGGGCCCGGGTTTGTGCTTTGCCACATCTACGGCCAGTCCATCCTGGTTATGAAAATAGTAATCCTTCTGTAATACTGTCACCATTTGGTAGCTACTATCCCTTCTAGGGTATTAAAAAATTTCAGAATGTGCGTGCCTACATTGGCACCACCTTTATACCCACCATCACTTTTTTTTTAGCCTGTTAATTCCTAGAATTTGCTCACTCTCTTCAAAACTGCACTCAACGCCAAATTTAAGCATTTATGAAATAATCAGTTTCCACACATCTTACCGACAACACTTTCACCTTTCATGTTAATCCAGAGTTACTTTGGTGGGTCAGGGGCACACACTGTTCCGTATCATTTAAAAGTACTTTGAGAGAAGGGAATTTTAGGATCATAGATCTTATCTTAGAAATGCCTTTGATAATGGATTTAAATGTTTTATGCTTTCAACCTACGTAAGCATAGGGTCCTGAACACAAATTCAGTGAGGGCTTTAAGGTAAATTATCCAGTTGAGTTCTCGCTTCTTGGCACTTAAAACTATTTTCCTTTAAAACTTCAGTAGAGTTTCACCTAAAACAGTTTTGTATTATTCTCTGGCTGTTGCTGCCTCCACTTTCACGATAAAATGTGGTTAAGTTGTAAAAAGCATGGTCAGTGACCTTTGAGAGCCCTCAGTTATAGGGCTGGCAAATCTTGATTTTAGGAAGCCAATTTCATACTGCTAATTGGTTTCCTCACTTGTAAAACATAGATAGCATCACAGTACTGTGTTGAAGGGAGTGTTTTGTAACCTTTATATCACTATGAACAGAGAAAAGTGAGATTACTAAGGTCCCAGATCTAAAATTCAGTAAAAACTGAGCATGATGGCACATACCTGTAGTCCCAGGACTAAGGAGGCTGAGGCAGGCGGCCAGCCTGGGCTGCATAGTGAGTTGAAGGCCAGCCTGAAATACATAGGGATACCCTGTCTCAAAAAAATAAGTAAAATTCAATAAATGTGATACTTGTGTCCTGCCTTCACCAGATGATAGCTCCTAAAGAACTGTGACAACAGGAATTTTAGGGTCAATTCTTTTTTTCCCCATAATTTTTGTAGTTTTCAGTGAATGTTTTGATGGGCTGTATGTATTTTGTTAAGCTCTCAGTTTTACTTGCACATTGAAGGTTATTTTTACATTATACATATTTTTTTTTAATGCCAAGTCATTAGAGTTGAAAACAGAAGTTACCGGCTGACTTCAATTATGCCTTGGGTTTCTGGCTTTGGTAGAGCATCAAAAGTATGAAATGAGAGGGGTTAGAGAAGACAGCAAATCAATAAGGGAGGATATCTACAGATTTTCTTGCTTACAATATCAAATACCAACGGGAACATCAGAGTAGTGCAGTGTTTTCATATCCTTATAGCATCCTAAGAATTCTAACTTTCAAGCCAGGGATTTAGGTCAGTGGTTCTAGCACCTGTCTTGATAGCACAAGGACCTGGGTTCAATACCTAGTAACCCACAAACAGTGTTGGGCATGGTGACTCACACCACCAGCCCTCAGTACCACATACAGCAGTGCCAGGCGTGGTGGTTCATGCCTGTAATCCCAGCACTTGGGAGGCACAGGCAGGAGGATGACTGAATTCAGGAACAGCCTGAACAGATCCTGTCTCAAAAAAAAAAAAAAATTCTCTCTTCTACCTGCACTCTCCTTGCTTCACTAAAGATTTAGGACTCTCTCCTTTATAGCTTTCAGGTTAACACACATGGCACAAATATTAGTAATGGCAGGTGGCAAGGAAACAAAATAGTTCAATTACTGACTTTGTCTACTGCCTATGATCTCATCTATAAAATTGTAACATCACCATATCCCTGAGTAAAAAATTTTAAATAACAGTAAAATGCTTGGGCACTTACTGAAATATCAATAAAAAATGGCCCCTGTGGACTGGTAAAGTAACCAGCACATGATTAAAAATTGATGCCTCTTGATTGCTGTGAGTTCAAGGCTGAGCTCAGGGCCAGCCTGAACTACAAAAAGCAAGACCCTGTCTCAAAAAAAAAAAAAAAAATCAAACCATTTCATACCTCTGAATCAAGTGACAGATCCTGTTAGAAAGGACACATCTTGAGATGTTACCATATACAATCATTTCAGCCATACATTTTTCAAGATCATTAAGCTTTCTGATTTTGGTATTAGCATCACAGCAATATAGAATTGTTGTGATTCTTGGTGATACTGCTTTATACTGTGACCCACTGCACTTCTCTATATAATTAATCTACTTACAGTGGCACAGCCACTAAATAAGACTAATGAATGGCCAAATGTCTCTTCAGTATGGGCAAAGACTTGTTTTCTTCCATCTAGTTTTTAAGATCTATAAACTGAGTGTGATGGCGTTTACCTGTAATCCCAGCACTCAGGAGACTGAGACAGGAGGACTGCTGCAAGTTTAAGGCCACTTTGACCACGAGTTCAAAGCCAGCCTAAACTACATAGTGAGACCCGGTCTCCAAAAAATAAAATACATACATATATAATGTAATCTTAAACTGCCTTATGTAGCATTTCGTCTGGCACATACTCAGCAAATAGTCACTTAATACATGGATTTTAATAGCCAGCATGAAGGTTCTTTTTCACTTTTGCTTCACACATTGATTCAAAATAGCTACTTATTAGTTCTTTACATATCCGGGTCATGAAGAGTTTAAGAGAATTTGCTTAATAGACTTGCCCAGGCCAGAGATTTAGTGTATGTGCTACTGCCAAAGCAAGCTCAGCCTAGAGATTTAGCTCAGTACTGGGGAAAAAAAAAAAAAAAAAAAACTTTGCCCTTTCCTTGACAGGTAATACACATGAAAAAATCCCATACCCAAATTACAGAATTTTTATTACTGTAAAATGCTATACAAAAAAATTACATCATGTATATCTTAGCAGATCGACAGATGATCCAAATTAAATGTTTTTTTGTTTCAATAATTGGAGTTAGGGTAATCCAGTTAAAAGTTGTCTTTATTGATTACTTTGACCTCATAAGCTTATTTCCCACAAACTCATAATCTAAGTACACTGCTTTGTGTAAGGTCCTTAAATATATGAGATTTCATCAATACCAGATTTCTCTTTCCTGTTATAATGTTAAATAAAAAAGAGAGTAGTAACCAAGGTCACTTTCTGGTAGTCCTACTAATCACTGTTTCAAATTTCCTAAATATCAAAATACATAATCTGCCATGAAGAGCATTGTGAATATTTCAAAATCAATGTTTATTTTTTTGAGTTCATCCTATTTTTACTTCTTTTTTTTTGAGACAAGGTCTCGCTTTGTAGTTCAGGCTGGCCCTGAGCTCAGCCTCAAACTCACATCACAGCAATCCTCCTGCCTCTGCCTCCCGAGTGCTGGGATTACAGGCATGAGCCACCACGCCTGGCACTGTAGTATGTGGTAATGACTGCTGCTGGGGTGAGTCTCCACGCTGAGTATTGTTATGTGGTTACCGGGAATTGAACCCGGGCCCTTGCAAGACAGGCACCGGAACCACTGAGCTATATCCCCAGCCACCTATTTTTATTTCTAAAAGCACAGTACTATATATAGATTAAATATTTTTTAAATTAGTAAGTTAGAGTTGCACATTTCTTTTATAGCTATCCCCAATACTCACCTACATAGACACTCCCACTTCCCACACACCCATTTTTCCTCATAGTGAAAAAAAGATCTGAAGATATTTCTCTTACCTAAAGAAATTTCCATTGTTGAAAGATAACAGGGCAAGATGCCCAAGGGACAGTATGATGAAGAGTAGATACTGGAACACCAAAAAAAAGAAACTTTGGTAGCAAAAATAATTTAACGGCTATGTTAAATAACCACACTGACTCTACAAAGTAACAAATTTCTACAGATCTGCTCCTCTGAGACAAAACTTCCTCAACCTTTACCTTAAGCCCTTACAAGGAAATTATTTAAAATGTTAGTCTGGTACCAGTAAGCAGTGTTTAAAAATTGAAGTAAAATATTGTTTGAAGTATAGACACTAGATGACTCTAATGTAAGCTGTTTCCAAACCAGTGGCCTCATAAGAAATATTGAGACCTATACTACTGATAAATGCAGAATTTATTAAGCTTTGCACATGTAATAGAGCATAGTTTCAGTTGCATCCAAAAGCTCTAACAATCAAGAATGGCAGCATGTCATTTTAAAACAATCAGCACTGTGGCTTTTCAAATTTGGTTTTCAGAAGAACTTATCTTCAGGTAAATCTAGTCATGCTTTTAGTAATTGCTTTAGATCACTCCAAGCTTTGCAGATAACATTTGGCATAAACAAGAAAGCAATCATAATTTGATAAACAAATAACATTATAGGCCACAAACATACAACATAAGGAAATTGGGGAAAGTGTAAGTCAGTAGTTGTTAATTTACTACAGTACCTTGGCCTTTATGCAGAGAATTTGATTAACTAGCCTGAACACCCAGTTTTCAAAGTAGGAGCAATGTCTACAGTATCACTTCTAACAATGCAAACAAGTAGAGAATGAGGAGTTGATTTTTATTAATAAATTACACCCTCAGGAGTTATCACCAACACCTTAGTATAAAAATGTTCAAGTTATATCAGTCATAACTGTGTGCTTATTTTAAAAGGTGCTAAATGGATTAAATGGAAACAGCAGTACTACTCCTAATGTGATTGATCTGTTTACAGCTATCAAGAACGAAAACACTTCAGGTGTTTGAACTGAACATTGATGAGCACACTCATATTTCAACCTGAGATGCCTGACTCAGTGTTATTTGGTCAACTGTCCATTTACTCTAAAATTAAAATTTTAATCTTGTCAAAAGTTGACATAAGTGGCATAACAAATATGCTGAAATGGTTGTAGTCACAAATGGCAATTAACAAGGATATGGGGAGGTCCCACTCCCAAATCACCCAGCAGTCTGAATTTTTGTACATACTGTCACACATTATAACATATTGGATTTAAAGCTGTTTACTTTAGTCTTTACTTCACACACCCATGATATGTACCTTATACGAAAAGTTTATTCAAAAACAAATTTTTGTAGCTGCTAAGTTCTTCCCTTAAATGTAAATAAAAAATGGCACAGAAGCTTTTAGTAACTAGGATTCACAAAATTTAAAAGAGTAATTTGAGTTAGGAATCAAATATACAGAGTCAAAGGAGGGGGAAACAATCCAGAGGACAAAAAAATCCAACTAGCATCTCAGATGCAGAGCAATTTTGTAAAGTAGGAAAAGTAAATATGATCACCTGCAGCTTCTCAGATCATTCTAGCAAGTGTCCCCAGGTACTACCTGTATCTATAGAATAGTATTTTGTTAAATAAAGGGCCTTGAATGCACATTCAGGGTGTTTCCCGGCAGTAAAGGTGAAGATATTTTCATTCTGTTTTAACTCACAAACTATTTGGTCAAAGAAATATATAAAGCTAAATAAAAGCACATTTGGTAGAAATCCATAGCAATGAATCCTGACAAGATGTGCTTGGATCTTGCTTGCAGCATCTGGCAGTGGGTAGTGGAACAAAGGTAGCAATCTCACAGGCTCTCCTGTGTCTGTTCTGGAGGCGGCTCCGTGGCGGTGGCACTAGCATTTGCAGTTGAATTCAAGACTTCTCCGAAATCACCACCAGCAGGCTTGTTTCCCCCAACTTTTGACTTTAAAGGGAAAAAAAAGGACACAATTAGCTGACTCTGCTAATTTTATTTTCAGGAACAAATCAGGAACCTGATACAGCTCAGTGATCATTATAGACATATGGAAGTTAGTACTGCTGCAATGTTCAGGGTGACTTATTAATAAAACTTCATCCTTCCTTGCTGAAATCTTCAGATTGGGGTTTGCTGTTTGTTGTTCATAGGAAGATTTGTCTAAAGAACTTTGGAAAGCCTATAACTCCAAAATAACTACCGAACTCTCTTGATGCTCGGATAAACATTTTACATTGAATCAACATGTTCATTCAGCTACATTCATTCAAGAAATGTTGAGGACAACAAATGAACTGTTCTTCCCAGTTACAATATAAGCTTTTCAGCTTTCTACTACCTAAAATTAGGTCCAAGGACTGTAGAATCATTATTAGACATGAAAACTCTGAGACACCTGCCCTCCCCTAACTAAAGAACTAAAATCTACACCCCAATAAGATCTTCAAGCGATTCATGTACACACTGTGAAGCACTCCTCCAACCTGTCTATCCTAAAGTTCTGTCAATAAATATTTGTTATAATTCATCTGCATAACATCTGTAAACTTCACATTTTTCAGACTCAACAGCTTCATTTCCATGTATCCCAGTACTGATGCACCTGTGGTCACTTGCTATGTTACATGTCATGACTGACCACAGGACAGCCAATGTTAAGAAAACAGCCATGGGCTGGAGATTTAGCTTAGTGGTTCCAGTGTTTGCCTGGCAAGCGCAAGATCCTGAGTTCGATCCCTGGTAACCACATACCACAATGTCAAGGCAGAGGCAGGATTGCTTTGAGTGCTAGGCTAACTTGGGCTACATAATGAGTCCAGGGATAGCCTGAACTACAAAGTGAGACCCTGTCTCAAAAAAAAAGAAAGAAAAGAAATAGCCAGTGACCAAGCATACTTTTCTAAAAAAGCTCATAGCAGATTTGAACTTGGCCTTGCTCTTTTTAGCTGTCTTAACTAGAGAGATTCCTAAGCAGGAGAATCTAGTTGAAATTTTTATTGCTTTTATTCTATCCAAAACCTTGGTTTGAGCAATTTCCATAACTAGCATACACTGTTTATTAAACTTCATAAAAGTTATTCTTTAATAAATTGTTAATGACACCTTACAGTTTAACATATTTAAAACTACATTCGTCCTCAAAAGCAGCTCCTTCTGTCTTTTTTAAACAATTTACGTGATAATAGTATCTATAGACTTGCTCCAGCGAGACACCTGGAGTTGTTTGGGAGCCTGTCCCATCTTGTTCAACAGCTAATCACTTTCATTCTATCCTTTCTAATTTCTAGATACCACTATGCTCTGTCACACTGCACTACCCTAATTCTATCCTCATCTTTGGTTAGGATTAGAACTCTGACTTCCTAAATAATCTTCCTGTCTCTACGTTTATCTTACCCTCGAGTGTACAGGGTTGACAGTGGTCTTTTTTCTAAAATGCCCAGAGGAAAGCATTCCTGGGGTTGTTTAAAATCCTTCAGTGATTTCCCATTGCTCTAAACTCCAAATCCCCATTCCTCAAAAGGGTCTCACACATTCCTTTCAATTTAAAGATTTCCATTTCTATTACTGGTCCCCTGAGAGGCCTTCCCTAACTTTCCAGCTTACTAAGCAAAGTAGGGTTCCTACCACTAACCCTCACTGCACCCTCAACATTCCCTGTCATAGTAAATGATCAGTAGGCACAGATAAAACAATCCAAAATGTAAAAGTATATGCTGACACAGTGCTTAATTGAATATAAATGTAAACAGGCAAAATCATATCCCAAACATACAAATGTGTTTTGCAGTTTCCTTGGGAAATTTTTATCTCAATGATTCTAACACACACTCACTCAATCCCTCACTCAGGCAGTCCTGGAGATTGAACGGAGGGTTTTTGCAGTAAGCTACATTCCTGTGCCTTTTTTCTGAGACAAGGCATCACTAAATTGCCCATGCTGGGCTCAAACTTTTCCATACTCTTGCCTCAGCTTTCCAAAGTGCTGGGATTATAGGTGTGTGTCACCACACCTAGCTACAAGCTGTATTTTAAAAGTGTATTTTTCTACAATTATAGAGTCTAAATATGTTCAAAAAGAGAATATATAGCAAATGACCAGCACTTCCTCCTCAGGTCTACCACTAATACTGAACATAGATTGACTTCTGACTAGTCATTTCAAAGACTAATCTTAGGGCAAATTCCAGGTGAGTGAGAGAATCCTAACAACACTGAGAAGAGACATATGATAAACCTTGACTTTCTACAGCATACAGTTTGTTTTCAAGTATGTGAGTTGGTATTAAAAAGAATAAAACAGGTCTTACACAGATCTAGAAGAATGACTGACATTTTTATTCATGAGCACACACAATGAGCAATGTTCTAAGGACCGTTCTAATTCCTTGAGAGGTATAGTAAGCAAAATCAGTCAGCTTCTGTGACCAGTGGGTTCACCTTTGCACCACACCAAGGGAAGGGGGATGAATAAGCTATCAGGCTGTGTGTACATTGTAACTCAAAAAGCACTTCTATATGTGTGCACAAACAGACTGTGCTAATCTGTATGGGCAAATAAATATCCAGATCACTGTACAGCATTTGACTTTCTTTCAATAAATGCAACCTGCCTCTAATTTTAAAAAGATGAATTTAAAACTAAGTGAATTGTTTACAGTTCTGAAGTCTCAACTGAATATTGGCCTTTAAGCTCATTTATATAAAACATTAGTTTTAATACTTAAAATATATCCACTGTAATTAACAGGTTGAGAAGAAATGACTATTTGGGCTTTACAGAAACTATAGAGGGCCAGGCAGTGAGTGGATGGGAACCCAACAGTTTTTGTATTACAAAGAATTAATTTTGTAATTTTGAATATACTGTCATCTTGATAACACAAATAACTAAAGCTGAACTGTCAATGAAAAAGCACCATGGTGTCATTCGAACATGGTATTAGATTGTCCAATCACTGTGGATCAAACAAATACTGTCCATCATAAGAAATACACAAATAGCTACTAAGTATAAGAGTGGACAAGGAAAGTTGAGGGTGCAGTGAGGGTTAGTGGTAGGAACCCCACTTTGCTTAGTAAGCTGGAAAGTTAGGGAAAGCCACTCAGGTGACCCAGTAATAGAAATGGAAATCTTTAAACTGAAAGGAATGTGTGAGACCCCTTTGAGGAATGGGGATTTGGAGTTTAGAGCAATGGGAAATCACTGAAGGATTTTAAACAGCCCAAGGAATGCTTTCCTCTGGGCATTTTAGAAAAAAGACCACCGGCAGCACTATACATTCAAGGGTACAAGTGGAGAATACTTAATGATACTGCAAAATGTTTTGATGTATGGCTTTTATTCTTTTTGCCATACTGAGATTGAATCAGGGCCTCATGTCCACAAGCAAGTGCTATACCACTGAGCTCCACCTCCTGCCCCAGTTCTTTAAATCACAGCACCACTATGTCTGGGCAGTAACACCATATCTTTTATTTTCGATATTTTTTTGTCTCCGGTGTTTGAAATGAATAAAAGCAAAAGTCTCAAATTTCTGAAGTCTACGGCTTTCTCAATTATACTTTTTCACATTGAGCCTACTACCACACCTACAAAATATGCTCAAGAAATACTGATTAAAAGTGTATATAACCCCTGAAATGTCCATTAATGTCATGGAGAGTAAAGTTCTTTAGACTTTTAAGAAAAGAAATAACTGGTGGTGAGTGATTTACCCACATAAAGAAAATTGAAGGGACTGAGCAAAAGTCACAAAGATCCTATTCATCTCTTTACTTGCCTTTAAGTTTTCGACTTTTTCTTCAAATGACTTGAAAGTTGGGGAATTTCTATGGAGAGAAAAAAAATGGTAAAATTACAAACTCTGAAAAATCCCAACAGCTGTGACTACATTTCCACTTAGTTGACTGAATTCCTCTCCACTGTCAACCAGCAAAAGAACTGTTATATTTATTTGCATATAAACAAATATTTATAATGTAAAACTATCACTTCTGAGCTACTATTTCTATAAAATCACCATCCGAATTCATGAAGACAGCCTCAGATATAAGTGACAGAACAGTCCAGTACCTGTGTGAAAAGAGTGAAGAAAGCCAGGTAAAACATCAATTCTGTCACTTTCCCAACTTGTTATTGTGTAAGAAAATAACACTATTAGGTCAGTTTTTTTTTTTTTTTTTAGGTTTTTTGAGACAGGGTCTCGCTTTGTAGTTCAGGCTGGCCCTGAGCTAAGCCTCAAACTAACATCACAGCAATCCTGCCTCTGCCCTCCGAGTGCTGGGATTACAGGTGTGAGCTACCACGCCCGGCACTGTGATATGTGGTACTGATTGCTGTTGGGTGTGAGTCTGCATGCCCAGTATGGCATGTGGTTACCGAGAATTGAACCCAGGTCCTTGGGCTTGCAAGACAGGCACCGGAACTACTGAGCTAAATCCCTGGCCCTAGGTCAGTTTATTTTTGGCTAAGGTGCTATGCTCTAGAATTCTCATTTATAATCACATCGTGCCTAGCATGATTCAGACATGAACCCAAACTACCCAGTTGAGACAAACAGACCATCAGTGGTTCCCTAACAAGAATCCTGGTTTCTTAAAGGACAGCATCATGGAGAAAGGGAAAGAGGGACCTACAGGGAAGCCTGGAGCACAGAAACTTGGCTCTGCTACTTTACAAGCTGCCCTGGCTATCAGAAACAGTCCTCTGAGTCACAGAAACTTCACAACTGCCCTCAAGTCCATCCACATTAAGGATGCGCACAGGGCTTTTGACTCTCACATATGGTTCCCAATCTTCTTATCCTATCCATGTGGCTTTGAATATTCTTTCTACTGCTAAGATGAAAAAGACACAAAGGAATGTGAGGCTTCCTCCTTCCCCGAGTGGTGACAGTTGAATTCTATAAACCAGTGAGTCTCAGAGTGCACCTCCCAGACCACCTGTGTCATTTGTTAGTAATGGAAATTCTCAGGTCCCACCCCAGCTCTACCGAATCAGAAACTCAGAGGTGGAGCCAGGAAGCAGAATTTAACAACCCTTCAAGGTGATTCTAATACATCCTGAAGTTTTAGCCAAACATACATTGTGAAAAATCCTCTGCTTGTCTGGGAACGCTGGGTGAAGTAACAACACATACCACTTACAAGTGTTCACTGTTAAAAGCCAACTGTCCTGTTCAATCATATGTGGTTTCAAAGATATAGCAGGAGGGACCGGGGATTTAGCTCAGTGGTTCCGGTGCCTGTCTTGCAAACAAGGACCTGGGGTTCAATCCCCCGGTAACAGTACTGGGTGTGGAAACTCACGCCCGCAGCAATCAGTACCACATTCCACAGTGCCAGGCATGGTGGCTCATGCCTGTAATCCCAGCACTCAGGAGGAAGAGTTAGGAGGATTGCTGTGATGTGAGTAGGAGGCTGAGCTCAGGGCCAGCCTGACTACAAAGTAAGACCCTGTCTCAAAAAACTAAAAAAGAAAGAATATTAGTTTGCTACTTCTAAACAGTTCAGTTAAATATGTAAACAAAGCACAGGCATAAGACCAACTACAATTTTTAAAAATATACTTTACCTCATAACAGGCATGCTAATTGAATGCTGAATGGAGCGTATACTTTAGAGGCAGCATTAAAAAGAGATAGAAATGACATTAGTACAGAATGGTGATTTGACATAGAAGAAGCCAACAAACCCAATTTCTACAAACTATCCTTTTGCTGCTATAAAGAATTCTTAACTTTCTGAAGTGAAATGAATCACCGTTATTACAACATAATTTACTTTTATTCAAGAGCCAATTTAATCCCAATCCCTGTTAGAGCTAATAATACAATTTGATGTTTTTAAAGCATTTGAAAACTGGAATAAGAGTTCACCTGGATCAGTAAGGTATGTAATACTGAGGTCAGAAGTTAAAGGATCTATGCAGGGTCACTGCAGAATCAAGAACAGAAATTGTGTCTTTAGTACTCCTAACTCTGTGTTTAGCACCTCCCCTTAAAAAAAGCACACACAGGGCCGGGGATATAGCTCAGTGGTTCCGGCGCCTGTCTTGCAAGTGCAAGGACCCGGGTTCAATCCCCGGTAACCACATAACAATACTGGGTGTGGAGACTCACCCCAGCGGCAACCAGTACCACATACCAGTGCCGGGCGTGGTGGCTCACGCCTGTAATCCCAGCACTCAGGAGGCAGAGGCAGGAGGATTGCTGTGACATGAGTTTGAGGCTGAGCTCAGGGCCAGCCTGAACCACAAAGCGAGACCCTGTCTCAAAAAACCTTAAAAAAAAAAAAAAAGCACACACATGTAACACACACACACAGACACAGTGGCAGGCCTCTGTGATCATCTTTTGTTTATTGGCCTTCAGGCTGAAATGGACAAGCTTTAAAATAAAAATCACCAATTTGACAGCTGTAGGTGATTTTAAAATTACATGTTACTCCTTAGCAGTTGCAGTGTGTATTTTGTATTTCCTTACTATACTTCATCCTGATTAAACTAAATGCTCTTAAAAGGCCACTTGCATAACATCTGGTCTTTGGCCTTCCTAAATCCATCTTTCACTCAAGAACAGCGCAGTTTTTTAGTTCCACATTATCTTAGCCATCTGCCACAAGAGGAAACCAAGTCGTGAGCTCAGAGTATAACATCACAGCATTCTGCTGATACTGCTGTTATGCACTTAATATTTTGATCGCTGCCACAGCTTTTTTTTGGTGAATAATCTTCCCTTGGGTAAAGTGAATAGTTCAAGATATACATTATCAACTACATTTAAATATTTTGTGTGTTCATGTTTTAGTCTTCTCAAAGATTCAGTTGTTACAAATAGTGTATTATGAAAATAGCTCCTCAAATCTAGTTCAGCACTGTGTAATACATTCATATAGAGTATGGTTTTGATATGTGTCAAAATATTTTGGGAGTGGGCCTGGGACTTAGCTCAGTGGTTCCAGCCCCTGCCTTGCAAGCACACAGTCCCAAGTTTGATCCCCTGTAACCACATACCACCCCTGTAACCACACACCACAATGCCAGGCATATTGACTCACACCTGTAATCCTACCATTCAGGAGGCAGAAGCAGGAGGGTTGCTGTGAGTTCCAGGCTTGCCTGGGCTACATAGTGAGCTCAGGGCCAGCCTGAAGTACAAAGTGAGACCCTGTTTCAAATGTATGTATATATATGTGTATATATATGTGTATGTATATATATATATATACATACACATACACACACACACACAAATATATATATATATATATCCTGGCAGTTTGGAGAATTAATAAAAATGTTTGGACACCTCTGGACTTGTCTTAAATAATAAAAGAACAGATGTACATAATCCAGCATCCTTTATTCTAAAATAATAAATGACATCTGGGGTAGAGGACCATATTTTGGGAGGAATTCCCTTCATACAAAGTGTATTGGTCCTGTATTTGAAAGACAAAGATGAATGAAACATCTTTCTAATTTGAAACTAGAGCTTCAATCATTACCTTTCCTTCCTCACACCCTTCTAAAACCCCTAGCCGGAATAGCTACACCACCATAAACCACCTCCTGCCATAAATCCTATGATAATGGGGTTGGTGGAGCACCGAACACCACATCTAACCTCGTGGTGATGTACAGATTGTCTGGACTGAACAGACTGGAGGGACTCATGATTAAGATTCTTATTCCAGCAAAACAATCAGGATGTCACACCTGCTGTCATAAACAGCTACTGTAGACACAAGGTAGAAAGCCACAGGGACATAAACGTTCATGAGAATTTCTGAGACCAGCTGGATGCTACAAGAATACAGAGGAAGCTGGTTCCCCCCAAAAAATCAAATATAAGCAGATAGAGGCAGAGGAACTTAGGGAGAGATGGTCATGCAGGGAGGGAGAAACAAGTTTGCTGGTTCCCTTGGTTTCTACACACTATCTCAATTTCTAATATCTCTCTAGTTACCAAGCTGCCTTTGGAGAGGCATCCTTTCCTTCCCTTGGATTACAAAGAAACCTCTATCTGTACAACACATTTCCTTCTTAAGCTGTGCTAACATGGATTAACTTTTCTGCTTATAACCAAAGGAGTCTTCAGTGATACATTCATTTTTCATAGAAACTACTAATTTCTGGCAATAGGAATTAAGTAATGACCAAATGTGATAAGGAGCTTATTTGTGAGATCTAAAGGTTAAATGTAATAGTATGAAGAAAAGGAAGACATAAGGGGTTAAAGTGAGCACAGATTTCAGAGAGAGCCAATTCTACTCCCTGTTTGTGTATTCATTTTAGAAGACTACCTTCCCATGCCCAGTCTTTGGGCCCTCACTGAGGAAAACCAAGGGAGTGATCAGAAAAAGATCTATTTTGTGAAAATAATTGAGCTAACTTTGAGTTTGAACACTGTCTGCACTCATTACACAATAAAAACAGATTTAAACTCAAGGCCCCTTTGTTTCTGAGGTAGCCATTTTAGTAGGAAAGTCGAGGAACACAAACCTATTTCAGTTTCATCCAGTTATGTGATCCTCTCTATAATCTATTTAGATGCAATTGTTTAGTTGGAGGATAGTCGGATAGTCTGGAGTTAACTATTCAGTAGCCGCTGTTTCATTTCCAGCTACCCTACAGAAAGTTATACAGAGCATCAACTTGCCTCAACTCCATAGCAAATCTCCAATTTCATTCAAGTTTAAATATCATATGGTAAACTTCAAAAGCAAAAGGCCATCTTACCACTGGGCCTGAATCATCTCTAATAGCATCTATGAAACAATCTGCCTTCAACATTTTCCACTTTGCTTTGTAACCTTCAAATATATTAGTCTAATTAAAGCAGAAATTAAAAACTGAGTCTTTGGCTGGGTGTGATGCTATATACCTGTAAGCCTAACACTTGGGAGGCAGAGGCAACAGGAAGATCATTGAGTTCAACGGTAACCTGGGCTACACAATAAATTCAAGGTCAGCCTGAACTACATAGCAAGACCTCTCAAAACACTAAAAAAGAAAAGAGCAAGCTGAGTTCCTTAACACATACAGAAAAAAATGGCAGGGCATCTAATACTATTGCTTCTCAATCTCATTCATTCTTTCTTTGAAAAAAATATTCCATCAAAATCTAAATTGATCCTAAGATCTTTCTGTCTTCTTATACTGTTAGCTGACCTTTATATCCCTAATAAAGGAAGAGGAGAAAGAAGAAGTAGGTAACCTGTTGGAATACGTCTGCATTTCAGGCAAACTTGTAAGAGCAGTCTATGTGTAATTACACCATTTTTTTCCTCACAACAATCTCTTGATGTAGGCTATGGAAGAGTCGCTGCTGGGTAATGTCTGGGGGACACTTTCTGAAACTGTCATTGTTCTAGGGAGGCACAGGCAAGAGTGTCACCTCCAAAACTAGGGTTTGCTGGGTTTGAGTCTGACCACCAGCTATTTACCCTCTGTTTGCAGCCTCGGGGAGTACCCTCAACTGTGCTACCCAAGATATCCAACTGTGCTACTCCAGAGTTGCTGTATTTACTCTCGTCACGATAATCATTATTATAACAGATGACTTTAGTTAAAACAGCATCAACTTCATATTAGATGCAGTCTCTCAAAACTGTCAAATATCAGTTGTCAGCACCAATGCTACAGTCTAGACCACTATTTGACAGGAAGCTAGCACACAATAAATACTTCAGAATGAATGATGAGTACACAAATTTCATTAAGTGGAAAATATGTGAAAGGGGAAAAAATATGTTTTTAAAAATTCAAATCAAAAGATAATTTCCTTCTGAGAAAAGACATTTCTTTTCCCATTATGGAGAAGAAATTTTCAGCAAAAACCAATTGCCTGAAATATCTGAAATAAACCTGAAACAAAGAATATCTATAAGTGTACATGAAAAAATAATCATTTAAAAAGCAGAAATTTCCTTTGCAAATAAAGGCAAATGAATTAAAACTCATGAATCTATTGAAAATAAAGGAGGCTACCCTTATTACATTATCCTACTAATTAAGATTTATGTTTAATGGTGGCATAGATTGAAATGGGAAAGTTAAAGTTTCTCTCAAAATGGTAAAAGGGTAAGTCAAAGCTTATCAACTATGTGAAAGAGTAAATAAGCAAAAGAGCAAAAATGTACACACCTCGAGGTAGAGGCAGGCTCTCCCTAGAGGGCCTCTACAGATCCTTCTCACAACTCCATCCCATCTGTACTCAACTTTGCTGTGTCCTCATCTTCAGCCCATCAGAGATAGAAACTAGGATTTTCATTGCTCCTGTCCAACCACCCACTCGATGCCTATCCATCTCTCTCTACTTCCCCCTCTCCACTATTTCCTTCCTTCTTTCTTCTCTCTGCCTAAGAGTAATTATGACAGATACCTCACTTGCAAGGGGTAATGTTGGCTATGTAAAACAAAATCTGTTGCTAAATAATGCCTCATACATTTCTTCTTATATATATGTATAAGTACCTCTCATACTGAAATCATTAGCCTAAGTTTACCAGGTAAGATGGACCTGAAGTAGTTAAGAGATCACCAATTATTTTAGAGGAGTTGGCAAAAGGACATCCATCCCTAGAAGAGGGGCCTTGGAGCTGAAGGTTAGTTTCCTTTCCTTGGGCAATTCTTAGCAGAACTGGGACAATTTGCCTCTGTGACCCACATGGTCTAAAAGATGTGGTTTTCTTTATAAGTCAGGGCACAATAAATCAGATTAAAGGATTTTAAACTTTTGATCTGTAAGAATTACACAGTTTAGAAGAATCTTATTCTCTCATTTCAGATGTTAATTAAAAGAATCTCTACATGTTGATATATACGGTCATTAAATACAAGAGTAAAAACAGTCGAGAATAATCTCAATTATATTTTTAAGGGAAAAGAAAAGTAAAAGGAAGAGGAAAATTCAGTTTGTTTCTGATGTGTTAATAAGACAGTATATATAGTAGTTACATCTCGCATAGTCACATTTTGTATTTACATCTCCTAACACTGCCTTATAATTGAGCAATTACAGACTCTTTCATTCTCAATGCATCCCAAATCCTCTCCTCCTTCCCCTATCCACTCCAAAGATTTTAAGTTCTACCCTAACAAAAGCCACATCTGCTCTATGACTACCGCCTCAAAATATGTCCACAGCACACTCTCAGATTAGCAGAGTGCTATGACTGACCACATGCTTACTCAGGTGCCTATAGTACTTTAAAACGAAAATATACAATCACCTCTTATCACCAGTTATTTTCTTTTTTAAAAAAACATAATTTTAGCTTTAAATAGTTAACATGTAAAATTCATGCATCCTTATGATTTAACTTCAGCTTCTAGGGCTAGGAGTCACCAAGCCCAGAGATGTAAGAATCTTCTTGCCCACTGAAGGAGGCACAGAAGTGACTGCTTGAGAAGACAATTTGCATTCACTGGACAGAGAGAAATTCGAACAATCCTCCTCATTCTACTCTGAAGACCTTCCACTGTTTTTTCCTCCAGCACCTAACTGGATAATTACAGCCCGCATGGGAGAATTTTTAACATCCCAAGGACTCCTCCTAGAAGGCATGATGTGGGCTAATATCTTTCTAGTGTGCTTTTATGTATTGGCCTAATATACTTTTTCCTTTTCAAACCATGAGGTTGCCTTGTGTATACAGTTAAAGACTAAAATTATTAAGAGAAATAATTGTAAAACCTATGAGGTAGTAAAACAAATGTTAAAAGTGCAGAGTAACAGTAAATTTCTTATGTTTATTTTACTACACACAAAAAGTACAGTAACCCATATAAAACAGAAGACTTACTACCAAAAGGCAATACATGTGCAGCCTATTACAACTACATAATGAGACCCAGGTGAAAGAATTCCAACATCCTTATAAAAGCACCAAAGAAACAAAAGCATCAAAACAAACAAAGTTAAACATTAAAAGGGAGGAATTCTGCATGCCATGGGAAAGCTGCTTCTTTTTTTAAAAAAAGAAACTTAGAAATCATTTCCATATCCTTCAAACCACAGATAGCATCAAATTCCTCTTTTCAATTTGTCCATTACTCATGGTATACAAGAAACCCTCCCTTGAAATTAAAAATGCACTAGAGAAAAAGATACTCAAAATGCAAGGAGAGTACTGGATACAATGGACAAACATGACCATGTGGCATGGCATAACCATCTAAGCTTAGCACACTGGTCTCACACAACTGCTAGCTGCAGTGATGGGTGGAACTCTCCTTACCTAAAGGAATGCGAAAAGGCCTGCAATCTGTAAGAAGCCAGAGTAAGCATTAAAAAACAAAGTTCTGATAAATCTGAAACAATTAAGTAACCTACTTTTTAGAAGTCACATGTTTTACCTGGGCCCTAAAGTGATACAAGGTTCAGTCAGCAGAAAGAGAAGACAAAGTATCTAGCAGATGTATATGTGTACATAATTGTCAAAAGCGTTTAAGGAAGCTATAGTTATTACATTATACTCAGAATGATATTCCAAATATAATGGGCAAGGAATTTAGCTTTCGTAATACCAGGTATGTAACACTGACCAAACCTAGCCAACTGAAGTTCTGGTTGTACAATCTACTTTCCCCGTGTATGCAAAACACAAAGTCATGCAGTCTGAGTTTTTTTCTTTCTTTTTTTTTAGAAAACCACAAATTTTGCATGCCAACCAAAGCACAGCTGATTTAAACCACACTTGTCATTTTTAGCACTATTAATCCACACGGGTGGCAGGAGGCACAAAAGCACTATGAAGTGGTTTGTTATCAAAATGACAAGGAAAAATCTGCAAGCTCATCTAAAATACAAATGGAAAATAAAAAGCAACAGCTCAAAATTAAGATGTGGGCCTAAGCACGCGAGTCAGTACAGCTTAGAGGTTAGTACAAATCAGTGCACAAATAAGCATGTCATAGTCACATCATGGAATAAAGATGTCAAGTACATACAGAAAGTGAAGCCAGGACTCCATCCAAGCGTGCATGTCCAAACTCTTGTACTTCTCCCCAGAAAGACACCAGGCTCTACCCACAATCACAAGTTTCCCATCACCGGGAATATACTTACCATGTATGACCAGAAGCACTAAAAAGACACAAGTTTTGCAACCACAGTTTTTCAACAACAATGGACATTTCTGATATTAGAATGCTATGCCTAGAAAGATGTGGGCAGGAATTTCAGGTCCTGGTTTCAAGAAGTATCTTTCCTCAATCTAAAAGGGGGTGTAGTGTCCCCCTGGCCAAAACCAAAAAACAAAAGCAACTACACCAGTGTTTCAATATGCCTTAGCCTCTTAGTAAACAGAGAAAATGCAGACATACTTTACGTCTTCCAACTTTTTCGTGATGACAGAGCCAACAGATGAAAAGGCCGCTGAAGCCTTCTGTCCAGCCTGAGATAAGGTTTCAGAGGTCTTCCTGTATCTGTATTCAATTAAACATGAATAGAAAAAAGAAGTCAGCCAACATTTTTTTTGCTACCCTTTTGTAATATCAATTATTTTAAATGCAGTGGTAACTACCTATTGAGAAATCTCTAAAATATTTTGCTGGGGTGTAATAGCACATGACTGTAATGCCAACACTGAGTAGGCTGAAGCAGGATTATGAGTTCAAGCCCAGCCTCAGCAACTTGGCAAGACCTTGTCTCAAAATTAAAAATAAGAAAGGGATATAGCTCAGTGTTTATATCTGTGGAGTTCAATCCCCTGTACATAAATGAATGAATGGTTTCAAAAACCTTTCATAACCACCAAGTAGCAATAATCACATCATCTTAGCCTGAACCATCATCTAGATGTCATCTTCAGCAGTGCCCTAGTCTAAAGGGTAAGACAAGAGGCCCAGGAAGGCAAACCCAAAGAAATCAGAGTAAGAACTAAGTCATAGGACAAAAATTAAAACAAAGCAGACATGCTGGTGCACACCTTTCATTCTAGGTACTTGGAAGCTGAGGCAAGAAGATCCCAAGTTTGCAACTGCTTGTATCTATTTTTTTTTTTAAAGTGAGCATGCTTGCCTAGCATATGGGAAGCCCTGGATTCAATCCCCAGTACTAGAAAGAGGGCAGCCAGTCTGAAATTATACCTCTTCTTCCTTCTCCACACAACCAAAACAAAAATTAAGTTTTGCCTGCCTGTAGAGTTGCCAAATAAGGATCTAATGGACTCTCAACAGAATATGTTTGACGTACAGTACTTAAAATGGCTCTGGGAATATCTTCTCTAACCGAAAAGTATAAATTATCATCCACCTCTCCCCACCGGCCTGCAGATAAGAGAAAAAAATGATGATGACCACAAGAAAAATGAGGAAGACACTAGAAAAGGCCACTGTCCCTCATGGTGGAAATGGATGTTCAGGCATGTCTACCACCAAGATCAAACACCAGGAGCATGCACAGCTTACAACCACGCAGTCAAAGATCTGCTTCCTGCATGCTTCCCAGCATTAACTAGCGTCCACATGTGTACGAGACAGGCTCAGGTGGAACGCAGTCAGCCTCATTGCTGATGGCTACACTGCAAACAACTCCTCAGCTCCTTGGCTCAGCAGCTGGGTTCCACACAAAACACAGAACAGTTCGGTCAGTGGTGGAAGCTTGTTCCTCCTCATGCCAGGAAACAAAACTGCAGTGTGCTCATGCCACTCTCATCACTTGTGTAATTGAAAAGACAAGAAGATTAAGGGATTGGCCTCTGCAATGACAGCACATGAGACATTGTGACCTGAAAATCTTATGATATATTTTGAGCAGGCTTTAAAAAAAATCTAGGCATGGTGATGCACACCTGTGATCCCAGCACCCAGGAGGCTGAGGCAAGAGGATCACCACAAGTTTGAGGTCAGCCTGGGCTGCAGAGTGAGTTCAAGGCCAGCTTGTAATACATAGCAAAATCTTGCCTCAAGCAAAACAAAAAGATTGGCTCCACATTGTGGGAAATTCTGTGACCTCAACCGTCCACTTATCTATTTGCTCACAAGGTTCTCTTGCCCTCAATTTTACTGGGTTATTCTGAGAACTAAATGACACGGTATATGTATTTGGAAATACAATATTGTGTAGTCCCCTTCCTAATGTGTGGGGATGTCTTCCAAGACCACTGTGGGTGCCTGTGACTGCAGATCTTACCAGACCCTAGAGTGTCCTTTCCTCTTACACAGCTACTAAGTGACTAAAGGTAAGCAGCACATGCAGGCTGAACATACAGGACAAAGGGGCAGTTTATGGGATGTAGGGGGACCATGAGGATTAACTGTGCTACTCAACTTGGCATGAATTTTAAACTTTGGAATTTATTTCAGAATTTCCCATGTAATATTTTCTTCCCATGGAAGGAAAATGCACTGCACTGCAGGAAACAAACCTCACAAAGAGAAACTGGTAAAAGTGGCCTATTCTATAATATGTCTGAAACTTGAATTTTGTTTCTTCAACTTCTGTATAATGCTGGCTTTCTTTTCAACTCCTAAGAACAGTCTAGAAAACCAAGGTTAGAAAAGAGTCAGCTACACTTAACAGTGGTAAAGATAGTAACCTATATGATTGAAAGAAAAGCTATAGAAATGTCCTCATCCTCTTCATCTTCCTCTCCCCAACAAAATATGCAAAACTGTCTTTCACACGGTCTAAAATATGCATGATTGAGGGAACATACGCAGACGTAGCTGTCACATCCTGCCACCCTTTGGCAATGTTCTGCTTTAGCTCCTGTAGTGAACCAATCCCAAGTTTCCGCTTGATCTCTGCTAGATGCTTCTCTTTTGCTGCCAACACTTGAGATAGAGTCTGGATTTCTTCCTCCACCTATGAGGAAGGGATTTGTGGTAGAAATATGGCAAATAAGTCAGTGAAGGTTTTCAGAGCAAGGCAATACTCAAAATTATAATCACTTAATTTTCTTATTTCTGTTTACAAATGTAGTATCATTAAATGAACTGTTGTTACATGTTCATCCCTCCTATTGAGCTATTCTCTTCTCTCCACAGTAGCACTTCATATCCTATGAACTGTCCGTGGCCTTCTCTTTCCTCTCTCCCTATACTTCCCTACTCAATTATTTCATAGCTATTTGGGGCTTGAATCCTCTATACAAATAATTCTCAAATATTATGCTTATCTCCTGACTTCTGATACAAATTCCCAGCTAGACCTATCTATTCTACATGAATACCCACTAAACTGATATTGATACAGAGAATCAAAATAATCACCATCCCTCACCAAAACATGCACAGCCAGCCCACACCAAAATCTGACCTTCACATGTATTTCATGAATTTATTCTCAATGTTGTCAGTCCCAGTGTCTGCCGAGGCCATCACAGAATAAATTAAACTGCCTCACCCACAATGCCCTGCAGAGGTCCTGGTGGGCCCTGATGGAAATGGATGTTCAGTCACCCCCTGAAGCCATGAAGTGGTGAGTGCCTGTCTGAAAAAGGGTGCTCCCCTAGCCCTCTCTCTCATCCAGG
This sequence comes from Petromus typicus, assembly GCA_004026965.1. Taxonomy (NCBI): domain Eukaryota; kingdom Metazoa; phylum Chordata; class Mammalia; order Rodentia; family Petromuridae; genus Petromus; species Petromus typicus. The sequence goes on along the minus strand of PVIR01004406.1, from coordinate 29,542 downwards.
AGCCCCGCTGAGAAACCAAAGTAACACAGGGAAGTGAAGCTGCGGGGACTCAGAGAACAAAGCCTTGAGGCCCAGCAGGCCCCCAGGGAGACTGTGAGCTGTGGATGCCAAGCTGTGAGCGGCTGCTATGGAGAACAGAGAAAAGCTCAGTAGAAGCAAAGGCTCAACCAGGAAGATGGAAAGGGCAAGCTCACAGAGGGAAACAGGCTCCATGCTGAAGAGATGTTCTGTGCCAAGAAGTTGAAACACTGAATCCCTACGGTGCATTCATTAATATTCAAGGCCCTTACGAAATGCTTCCTTTGGCTTTTTGCAAAGCCATGTTCTCAGCCCTGACCTACACAACATTTCTGTGATCTCAAAGATGACATGACCTTTAAAACTAAACAGGCAGTACTGCTAAATCAACTGTTTTCACTACTAAGTAAACCTTCAGAGGACGGAGAAGAAATGTAGAGCTCAACAATGGAAGGCAAATCAAGCATGATGAAATGGCAAAAACAAAGAAAAAAGAATAACAGCCCAGTTTCTAGGCACTACTAGCTGGAAAGTAGGTCCAAAACAGACACTGTCTTCTCAGCTTGTCACAGAGAATCTCAAGTACTACACCTTGTTTTTACAAATCCCATTTTTAAGACACTGATCAAAAAGAAAATAAGAAAAGGACACTCAAAGAAAAATGAGTATGTTTTAGAACCAAATGAAATGAGTGATTTCCCCAAAGTTATCAAACATGTAGGAATCAGAACTCTGACTCAAGTTTTCAAACTCAACTTCTCAATCTACTGGCTGACGCCAAGGACACAAAGAAATTGCTGATGGATGTCCATCAATGGATGGATGAATCAATAAAAATATGGGGTGTGTGTATTACTTAGCCACAAAAAGGAATGAGTTACCGATACATGCTACAACATGGATAGACCTTAAAAACATACGTGAAAATGGCCAGATTCTAAAGGTCACAGTGTACAAATCATTAATACAAAATATCCAGAAAATAGCTAAACTCGTAGAGACATGAAACATTTGACACACACCTCTAATCCCAGAATAAGCATTCTGGGAGGTTGAGGCACAAGGATTTACAGTTTAGCAAGACTAAAACCTTTTTTTTTTAGGGGGAAAAAAAAGAATGGGAATGGAGCTCAGTGTGACTGGGTTCAATTTCAGAAGAAAAGGAGGAGGAAAGCAGAGGGAGGAAGGGTGAAGGACGAAAGACGGCGTGTCTGCACATCAGCTGTTGCCAGGGGCTGAGCAGGGGAACTGAGGGTTCAGGTGACTGACTCCTTAATGAGTGGGAGGGTCTCCTCAGAGATGAAGAAAGTACTTGGTGCTTGAAAGGGGTTATAGTGGCACAAGAATCTGCTAAATTCTACTCAACTGTACACTGTGGGGTGGTTGACTTTATGTTATATGCATTTAACACACGAAAGTTAGGAAAGGGAGCTAGACATCAGGCAGGCAGACCAGCAGAAGCTGGAAGAAACTAAAGAATAGAGGGTGAAAGGGGAGTAAAAGCAGGAGGTTCATAGTGCCTGACCTAGCCCAGGGCCTAGTGTTGGAGCGTTGGCGGGGGCCCCTGGGAGGACTCTCAACTCCTCCCCTCCTCATTATCTCACCCTCTGCCTCTCAGCCACGTTAGTGTTGTTTTTTCAGATAAACCAAAGGGCGATCCCTAGCGCAGCCCCCATGAGTGAACACCAGGCGCCTTCTCCCCAACCTGACCACAGGCTGATCGCTCGAGCTTCAGAAAGGGCAGCTCCCACTGCAGGCGTCCTGTACCTTTGCCAGCTCTCTTCTCAGCTCTTCCTGCTCCTCTTCGGAGAGCGTCTCGGTGGCGCTGAGCGTGGCTGCTGCATCTTCTCCTTCCTCTGGTGCTGTGTCTGTCCTCAGCAAACCTTGGGGATTAAAGAAAAGTCTATAAAGTATGAAAGCAAAGTAAAATTCTCCGTTAATTGCTCCCCTACCCCAGCCAAAATAAAGCCCAACACACAGTCTCTGTATATCAACTTTCTTCACCTTCGAAGCACTGGCTCTCCGAGATAGGACCAAAAAAGAGGTCCAGGTAACCAGTGAAAACTACCAAGTCAGACTCTGCTACGTAGGAGAGCAGAAACTGCACCTCTCTCCTCAGCTTCCGCCCACACACTCTAACTGCAATAGTGCAGTATGGACACTGCTCAATTCTAGGGAGAGTATAGATTCTGATTCAGACTAAGCATTCCTAATTCAAAAAAGTAAAGATTTTGGAGAATTCTGAATTTAGTATTTTCAAATTAAGAATGCTTAATGAGTAAAATCTATATGCAAATATCCCCAAATTAAAAAAAAAAATCAACTTGAAAATCTCTAATATATTATTTGGTCCCAAAAATTTTGCATAAGCAATACTCGACCTGCAGTATTCAAGTATTGTTACACTATCAAGCAATGTTAAAGAAAGAAATATCTCGGGAAGGCAGACAATGGGTTTGTCCACAGGGGGCTTCAAGACTACCAAGATAACCCACTTATATTGAGCCGCTTATAAGCTTGCTAAGGGCATATTGTGCTTTTCCCACATTGGCCTGTAGGTGGCAGCAAATAATCAATATTGAATCTTTTAAAGATGCCATTTAACTCAAGCAAACGGGAAAAAAAAAAAAAAAGGCAAGAAGAGAAGGAAAAAGAAAATAGGATAAAATCGCCAGCAAAACCTTGAAGTTGTGCATCTCAAGAAAACTGCTAACTGCAGCCACTAGCAGCTTTCTATTCATACCAAATCTGAGCTAAGTGGTCCAAATATACCACCAGTACTTTAGGTGCAACACTTTCATACACAGCTGAGGAAACACACTCCCAGAGGCTTCCAGAAGCTGAACAACTTGCCCAATGTCACACACCTGCATAAATGGTGGGTGAAGGTTTTAAACACGACCTGCTTTGAAAACAGATGCCTCCAATTACTGACCTGAAAACAAGCAAAAGCAGGGGATACAAAGGCCAGGCTTGCTAAGTATCTAGTAGCAATAACAAAACCAATATAAGAGTAAAAGATCCTGGCAAACTAGGTCAAAACCACCTTCACCACTTCCAATGTAGTTTCTCCAGACCTGGAAGTCCAAATTTCACTTTATGTACTTTCCTAAATATCATTTCCTACATAGTAACAGTTCAGTGTTTGATATGAAAGGAGAGTTTGTCTGTGAGGCTTCCGAGTACAGTACTTGCCCAGGCTCATCTGTAGAGAAATGCAGTTTTAGGGGCTGGGGATTCAGTTCAGTGGTACTGTGCCTGCCTGGCAAGCCTAAGGTTCTGAGTTTCATTCCCAGTACAGGGTGGTTGGGGGGGAGGAAGGACTTCCCAAAATCCAGCTTTAACAAAAGGACCCGGTTGTATCAGTTTAGTCAAAGCCTCCCTCCCCTCCTCCATCCTTGATACCTCATTGGCCACCTCAGCCTCCACTGCCCCACCCCAGGTGAAGCCCGGGCCTCCCGCAGCGTGAATCCTGTTAGGTCAGACCGGCCTCACTTCTGAGGTCCCTCACAGCTTTCCATCCACAGCCACCCACACACACTCTGCTCCCCGGCCAGAAATTCCCACTTGCCCTTGTATTCAAAATTAAACCTATGTCTCTGCCCACTGCAAGATCCCAGGGCGGTAGCCCCCATACCTATCTCAGGGTTCTTGAATAAAGCTTTGCTTGCTGTGTTTTAATAGATAATACTGAACAACTGCTTTCTAATTGATTTTATTGGTACATTTTATACATACATTGTGATCATATTTAATATTTGTGGATTTGGACTTGTATATGACACATCTTCTCAATTTTCCCCATTCCTCTGCCCTCCCGATAGCCCCCATCCCATATACATATACATATCTATCTATATCTACATATCTATATATATATATATCCCCTTTGTTTTCTTTTTTAACTATCAAATTTTTTCTTTCCCTTCTTTACTTTTCCCTACCAGCCTTTTACTTTTTTCCCTTTGAGCATTTTCTTCCTATTTCAAATACCTATCATACATTTTGACATTCATTTACACCTTCAGTTTCTCATAGTAGAGAAAAGATATGGTATTTACATATCTGGGTCCTATTTATTTCACTTATGAGTGTGTCCTTAAGGTACATCCATTTGAGTATAACTCACTCAAATCTATCATTATTTATAGCTGAGTAATACTCCATTTTATTTAAAAAAAAAAAACCACATCTCTATCCAGTTTTCACTTGGTGAGCATTAACAACTGTTTTCTGTAACAACATATTAACCAATAAAAGCAAACATAATGCCTGGCATCATGGCACACAGCTATATCCCTGAACTTCAGGTAGAAGGATCTTGTCCTGAGCATGAGGATCACAAGTTCAAGGCCAGCCTAGACTAAGGTGAGACCTTCTCAAAAGCCAAACAAGCTAGGGCGGGGAGTTAGCTCAGTGGTTCCGGTGCCTGTCTTGCAAGCACAAGGACCCGGGTTCGATCCCCGGTAACCACATATCATACTGGGCGTGGAGACTCACGCCAAGCAGCAACCAGTACCACATACCACAGTGCCAGGCGTGGTGGCTCATGCCTGTAATCCTAGCACTTGGGAGGCAGAGGCAGGAGGATTGCTGTGATGTGAGTTTGAGACTGAGCTCAGGGCCAGCCTGAACCACAAAGCGAGACCCTGTCTTAAAAAAACCTAAAAAAAGCCAAATAAGCTGACAACCAACACCTTCTGAGAGAATAGTGTTTGTTTCCAAGTCCCCTAGGTTATATAACTCACTCAGAGTCACAGAGGAAGAATTACAACTCCGTCTTTATGACTGAAGAGTCTTGCTCCTTCATTCATACCCTTTTTCTTAAGAAAATACCAGTGAATAGAACAAGACAAGAGAACAAGGCTAATTTGGTTCAGAGACTTGTCATATCCCTGGCCTGAAAGTCATTATGAAACCCAAGTGACTGAAATTGGTGTTCATTTGTCCCATGCAGTTATTAATGTTTTAGCCATTTCCTTAATTCTTTTAATCTGGTGCAAAGAGAGTGCACCCATGAGGGAGTGGTGGTGTGGACAGTGCAACCCATGGCCAGAGAGGCCCAGGGGACAGCCCTCTCAGGATCAGGGACAGAGAAGCAGACTAGACTGACAATCTTAACATGTACTCTACAAGTCACACCTCAGAACCTGAGGGCCACTGTACAACCAACCCATCAGCCCCGCAGCCACCTCTGAAATGTGCACACTGGGCTCAGTGCCTCAGAAAGCGCCGCGTGGACTCACAGACTTCTCATTCAGGAGATGCTGCCATAGTAGACACCTGAGGTAGTCAGAAATACAGGTATCAGAAGTGCTGGGCCCTCAGAGTCAGGGCAGAAGACAAGAATGCCTTACAACTGTGGCTGGAGGCGCATTCATGGAAGAGCAGGCTTTAGGACAGAGAGAAATGACAAGGCCCACCTTCTCCAAGTAATGAACAATTGTGATCCACATTCTAAATAGCCATCAGTCTCCTGTATAGGGGACCAACACCTTAATACATCCCTTCCAAAAAATACCTGTTCTTCCAGGTACACTTGCTTCACCACTGGATCCCCACTCAATCCATTTTACCTAAGCGACTATACTTGTAATCTTATAGGCTGACTAGTTTTGTCCCACATTCTACCTTACACCACCTTGTGATTTTCCATTGGATCAATGTGATCTAAGCTGCTGTATCTGTAATCTTATTGGTTGACTAGAGTTTTGTCCTGCCACACATTATACCCGCCTCACCTCGTGACTTTGCTCTACAAAACTCCCTGAGAAGTGGGGGTCCACAGGCAACACACTTTCTAAGGCCCCCTTCTGTCTCCTATTAGGCAGAAGCTATCTTTCTCTCAATAAATATGTCCTCCTCTTAACCTCCCTTGTTCCTAGAATTCACTCTTTAGTTTTGGAGAACACAAATTTGGCATGTTGGACACCTGGCAAATTGAGAGTTATAATATTTCCCTTATATTATTTGGAGGTTCATACATCATCCCTGTATCATATGCCTTATAACACTGCGACACACATTCTGTGTGAGGAAAACATCAGGGAGAATCATCCTGGGTGGAAAGCAATTCATGCAAGACAATGAACGTGAAAGCAATTTAAAACTTTAACTCTTACTTTAAACAATAAGCCCAGGAGTGTTATAGTTAGTGCATATGTCTGAATGAATCCAAAAGAGTTCCAATGAGCATGGCACTTTTTACAAATTTAAACTCAACATTCTTTATCCCATAGTAAAACAAAAATAACAGGACATCTTAAGATCTGAAGTATCTCAGGCTGGGTGAAATGCAGGGTTTTGATGAAACTCAGAACTTCAGAGCACCGTGAGTCATCTTCAGATTTCACCGTGGGGGGATGTGTGGGAGTGGGGACTGGGCATAAGGACAGCGCGCCAGCCGGAGAGGGAGGGCCGGACAGGGAGGGCCGGACTCGGGATGCACGGGAGGACGGGAGGACGGGAGGACGGGAGGTAAGAGGACGGGAGGTGAGGACAGCTGACAGGATATGAGGGAGGAGATCATGACGGGGTAGGTGAGTGGAAGGACGTGAGAGGGAGACGGGAGGGGACGTGAGAGAAAGGACAGTGTGGGAGACGAGGTGAGGGGATGCATGTGAGGGGACGTGAGAGGGAGGACAGGAGTTCAGCGCTGAAACACGTCTCCAGTTCTAGATTATAAAGTCCTGAAGTCACTTCCTTATCTTTCCATCTCAGAACCCACAGTGCCTAGAACAGAACACATGCCAAAAATATTTCATTTGAGCTGATTTACTGGCTCAACATTAATCAAAGTAGGTGCCTCCCTTTTTCCAAAACAACCCATACCCCCACTTAACAAATATTTCCAGGAATTTCAACCAAAAACAATAGGCACCATCTTTTGTGTACAAATTGAGAACCCACAATGAAGCCAGAACCTCTGGCTCTGTCCCACTCTCTCCCGGCCCTAGGGTGCAGCCTCAGGGACCCCCCTAGGGTGCAGCCTCACAGACCCCACGCTGAGCACCACCCCATGCTGAGCACCACCCTCGAGGAGACTGCCTGTCCTCCAGGCCTTCACCTCTGACCTTCATTCCAGTAAAACTCACTGCTTCCCTTTGACATGCTGTGATGATTTAAACATTTTCTTTCTTTTCTTTTCTTTTCTTTTTTTTTCTTAGTACTGGGGATTGAACTTAGGACCTTGTTGTTCCCAGGCAGCCACATGGCCACTGAACTAAATAAATCCCCAGCCTCTCATGTAATTTTAGACCTGAGATAAATTTGGGATCATTTAATCCAAGCCCTTCACTGTCTAAAGATAAGAAGCTTGGGAGGGGGTAAGATTTCTTTAACTAGTAGAAATGAGACGGCACTGTGAACAGACCTGTCCCCTTCAAAGATCCACTCACCTTGCCAACTGCTCCACCTACGAACGGGTCTATTTGGAAACGGTCTGTGGAGGTGATCGATTGGGTTAAGGTGCTATCAGCCTGGACGAGGGGAGCAATGCCTCCACAGAAGCCTTAGGGCGCCCCTCTTGCACCTCTGCTGGAGGCTGCCCACCTCCCTCAGCTCCTGGCCCCGCAGACACCTCCATTTCAGAATTCCAACCTCCAGACCGGTACCACGGTCAGTGCCTGCTGTTTTAAACCTCTTTGTATGCAATACTTTTTTAGGGCTGTGCTAGGAAATTGATACAGATAGGAAGGAGCTGAAAAACTGACCCGCCCCCTGACCAGCTGGGCCACCTCTGGCAAATGTGGCCTCAAGAGCCTAAGCCTACAGTAATGGGCACGTGGGAAGGTCTCTGCTTCCCGCCCTCCCCCATCTTCCAGGACACCTCTGCTCACCCCATGTCCTGGCTTCACCATCCCCGGCTTAGATTCCGGGGGTCCCTCCCCTCCAGCCCTCTCACCACCCTACATCACTCGCAGCAAGCATCTCACCACCGCACTCTTTGCTTTCCATCCTTCCGGGCTCCCTGCCTCCCGGGAAGTTCAGGTTATGCTTCTGGAACCACCTACTTACTCCATTTCCTGCTACAGCCCACACCCACCTAACCTTGCCAATCCCAAGTTCATCCAGGGAGGCAGGACTTCAAATTCAAGGCTGTATTAATACAAATAAACCTACAGCCCACACTCGGGGTCTATTTCTTAAATTATGGGAAAATAATATGTCCCAATATATTTTTGAAGCAAGAAGATTGTCCTGAGTTCGAGGGCAGCCTGAATTACAGGCTCTGACGTCTCTGTCCACTTCAGGGTGCTCAACTGAGTGGTGTTAATTACATTCCCAGTGCTAGGCACCTGCCTGGCTTTCTCTCCCCAAGTCCGCTCTGTGTGTCCGTCCATGAGTTACTTCTCAGCCTAAAACTCCCTATCTCCAAGTCTCACTCATTCATTCCTACAGGGTAGTCTGAAGCTCTTCCCCACACCGTGGGACAGAGGATGAGCTCTGGCTTGGGAATGACTGACTGATGAGTCACATCCACTGTGCTGAGCACAGCCCGAGGCTGGCAGTACACGGCCTCTGGGTTTGGCTCCGGCCCTAAAGGCCCTGAGCAGCCTGCGCTGCCAGCACCTGGCACACAAGAGATGTTCACCAACACTCCCCGAAGAAACGGATCCTAGGCAAGCGCACATATGAGTCAGGGGAAGAGAAAACACAGATTGAGAAGGGAGGGGGCCCTGAGGTCCCCACATCGAGATGGATCCCTTGGCTGTGGCCTGATGGACATTTTGAGCTCGTTTCTCCATGGAGCAGGGGTCCATCCTGGTGAGGTGAGAACTGGGAACCGACACCTGTAGGGCGAGGACCACTGATGGCCCAGAGGCATCTGAAAGGGTCCAGGGCCTACACCTGCTGTCCGGTGCTGACCACCTTCAGCCAGGGCTGGGAAAAACTAGGTTCTCAAGGCCATAAGCTCCTTGTTATCTGCTCAGGGGAGAAAAGTAAAACCTTGAGGCTGCGGACTCCAAGTAATTGTAATCACGGCAGCAAGAAACAAAAAAGCTGGGAAGACTTGATCTGCTCAGTCAGGCCTGACCTAAGCGAGTCCTTCAAGTGGGACAAAACAAACAGAAGAACAGCAGCTTCTCCATAAATGGGGCAAATAGACTCATAATGTAGTATACAACCTCCCTGGGCCAGAGCCCAGCATTTGTCTACACAACTGAGAAGACCACCTTTGGCCATCCAAGTTATACACATTTTGTCCCAGATCGATCAGCCCCTTCAATCTGTATATAAGCCAAATTCGTTCCCCAGTTAACTGCTAGTATCTCTCTCTTAGTGTCAGCCCATCCTCTCACCAATGAAATCTCTCCCAGCGAACTCACTATCTCCCTCTCCCAGTGCTGGCCGATCCACACACGGATGTGATAAACTGGGCTTTTCCCGGGTAGCTGCTAGAATCTCCTGATTTTAGTCCCCGACTTAGGGAATAAACTTTCCCTTCCAAAGCCTATTTTGCCAAATGGATTCTTTACACCACCCCATTTAGGGAAAAAGCCAGCAAACCCCAGAACTTAGCTGAGAAAGTGATGGCTCCTAAAGAGGAAAGGAGACAGGAGTAAGGGAAGAGAAGCGCTAAGGCGAAAAGGGAAGGCAGGCGTGGAGCAGGTGCTGCCAGGAAAGCAGGGCCCCAGACATAGGCCAATTTCTCACCCAAGAGAAAAAGCCACCCCAACAGGTCACAGAAGACAAAGGAGGATGATCAAGTCGCCAGGGTAGAGCACGCATTTTCAAATGCTTCGTTCAAGCCCATTCCAGACAGCCCTCAACTGACACCACCAAAACTCATCTGTAATCAGGGAGGCGGGTCTCCCATCATGACTTCTCTCCTCCCCGCTCTCCCCTCCCAAAGTCAAATGGAAAGCCAGTATCCAAGACATTCTGAAAAAGAGACAAAGGTCAGCCATGGAGAAATCCAGGGATCCCCAGAAAGCAGGCCTCCTGCACCCTTAAAGTTCCTTCCAGGAATGAGTTCAACAGCTCAGCTCTACTCCAGTCTTCGCTTCGTCAACTCTGGCTGTGTTTGCTACTTGAGGTCTCTGCAATCATTAAAATGGGGGAGGGGAGAGAACAGAAAGAAAAAGAACTAAAATGTTATGACTTCTCACTCTTCAGAGTTTCAAATATGAGAGAATTAAACTGATTTTTAAAAATTGCTCACAATTTCTGAGGCCACTAGAAGTAAGTGAAGATGCTCAAAGTCAGGTCTGGGTCTTTCTCACTTTTCTTAGAAAGCTCTTAAGCAGAAAAAGAGATTCTATATAAATAGTATTTGGGAAGTCATCCTTATGGGCTTTCACTGAAAGGAAGAGAACAATGCCACAAAAGACAGCACCTGTGAAACTGTCGTACTCAGAGAAGTAGCGAGGCTGCAAGACATGCTCAGTCCGCAGGGCACACCGGAGCAGACAGACAGGGAGCCCTCAACCGAAGGAGAGCCTGTGCCTGGAATGATTAACCTGCTCTGTATTATCCATTTCCAGAGAGGCCAAATGCCATGGTCTAAAACACAACCACCAACTTAAGAGCTGAGATAAGAGCTAGTCCAGCTCAGGCCGGACGTGGTGAGCTACCAACACCACACGTCTCACCCAGACTCCACGTTCACCTCCATGAAATGAGCTGGAGTGGGAACCAGCCCTTTCTAATTTCACTCACTCACTCACTCATTCATTCATTAAGTATTTTTTGAGCCATAAATGTCAAGCACTATTATTCCAGGCATTTGGGAGGAGAGTAGTGAGCAACAATGATAGACAAACAGACATCTCTTTAAAAAGCTGAGATTCCAAGTTCTGAACCTTGTTGTAAATCAGTGCTTTCAAGCCATGAGCTGTGAGATTCACCCAGCGATAGCACCAGATGAGCATTTACAAAAGAAAGAAAGGGAACAGTAAAGAAATGTCAGTACCTGACACATAGCAGCGTAAGCTGTTTCATAAAAGCAACAGACAGGTGCTGCTGTGCCTGAGTCGGTGGTGCCACAAGGGTGCAGAAAACCGATTCTAAAACCTCTCTTCCTCCAGCCACTGGCTCTGCCCCTCTTTACTCTGACTGGTTCTTAACAGCCTCTCGGTAAATGCTATCTTACTACCTGCTCCTTTGCCAATCACAGCATCTTAGGTAAATATCAAAGAACATTCTCTGCGGATCAGCGTTCCCAGATTTTTGAGTAGATGCCCTTTTACACCCATCTTCCTCATCAGCTTTCTAAGAAAATATACCATGGCCAGAAGCCACATGAACTTTTATATGGATTCTTTCTTCCTGAGACAGCGTCTCCCTGTACAGTTCATGCTGTCCTTGAAATGACAGCAATCTCCTGCCTCAGCCTCCCAAGCACTGTGATTACATGTGTGGGCCGCCAGGTCTGGCTTACATGGGTCCTTACATATTATTCCTCAGGGCTTCACACAGGAATACAAACACACAGAAAAAAAGGATTCCCTCCCTCTGCATACCAGGTTTGATGTTCAGATAGGGTGGGGGACCCCTGGTGCCCTGAGACGTCCCAAGTAGAAAGACTGGTGATCACTGTCTAGGTCCCCTTGTATACAGTATTTGGCTACTTCAGGCTCACATGGGTGAGGCACGAGGGCACCCACCTGTGATGCCACACACCTGTGATGCCACACTTAGTGAGGCTGAGGAAGGAGACCACAGGACTGAAGCCACCCAGAGCCTACCCTAAGTCACAGGTTCCCAGCAGATGGCTGCTGATGTGGTTTCCACTTATTTCATTACTCCTCCCTCTCTCTTCTTTCAATTCATGCAAATAACTAAATCTGGGCACTCACAGGTACCTGACCTTGTTTTTAGTTGTGGTTGTTCATTTACTCTTTTATGAAATGTGTTCATCGCCGGCTCTTTCAGAGTACTACTGGAGCTGTGAAGATAATTTTTAAACACCTGCTGCGAGGTACACCCATCCCTACCACTGCCTGTGCTTCAGCGGCCAGCACCCAAAGGCGGCGGTGAGTGGAACCAGGGGACTAAACGGAGGTAAACAGAGCAAGCAGCTGTCTCCTGGGCTCTCCGATGCCAGAAGTCACAGGACTACAGCGGCTCTGACTTCCCAGAGGCCATCAGGCTCCTGGTTGTGCAGGTTATATTCTGCGGTCTATTCCTGCCTCCTCCCTCCCTAGCTGCCGCTCTGATCCCTTTGAGGATCGGGCAAGCACAAAGCCCAGACACCTTTATCACACACTGTAAGGTGGGGGGCCACACGGAAAAGGTGGGGAAGTTTGCTAAGGAGGAGGTTGTGGCAGTCCTACTGTAACTACCTAAGTTAGTTTGAAATACTACAGACATCAGAAGGGCAGGGCCCTCGAAGTCAGGGCAGAAGACAAGAACGCTGTGGCTGAGGTGCATTTATGAAGGCCCGGCTTCAGGATAGAGAGAAATGACAACACTCACATACTTCCCCAAGGGATGAACAGCAATGATCAATATTCTAAAAAGCCATCAATCTCCTGGGTAGGGGACCAAGATCTTAACCATCCCTTCCCAGGAAGGTTCCTGACCCATTCCTTCCACTAAAAGTCCCTGTTCAGTCCATGTACACTTGCTATGAGACTTGCTCCTCTATTTGATCTCCATTTATCAATATTATCCAAGTGATTATACCTGCAATCTTATTAATCAACTATAGTTTTATCCCACCTTATACCCACCTCGTGGTTTTGCTGTATAAAACTCCCTTGAGAAGTGTGGGTCTGTGGGCCCCTTGTCTCAGGCAAAGCTATCTTCTTCCCAATAAATATTTCCTACTCTGAACCTCCCCTATTCCCTCAATTCATTCTTCAACTCGGCCTGTTAGACATCCAGCAGGCTGGGTTTACAATATTTCCCTTATTATTTGGAGGTCCACGTCACCCCATATTGTCCTGTATCAGTCCCACTCCCAGCACACTGGCTGCTGCCCAAAGCCCCACTTCCAGAGACCAGCTCTAGTCCCTCCACTATTTCAACATTTCTCCTTCCTGGAAATCCAAATGGCAGAAAGGTGGTAACCAATCGCCAACAAGATCAGAAGAACACCACGTAGCACACTCCCTATGGTCGGCAAATACTCAAACCTCAAATATTTTAAACTGGGTTTCATGTGGACACTATACCATCTGTTTTCTAAATTGCCCTTGCTTCATCTTTAAAATGAAAAATATTGTTTTGTAAATATAGAGCATTAATGAAGGGAGAGGAAAGGAATGGGGAAAAAAGAATTAAAATATTTATGTATAGGTAAAAATTCTCTATGATAAATAGGGTCATTATGTATATCCAACAAATATTAATTTAACATGTAACCCAGTCTTCACTTATTAACTGCTTCTAGGAAACCCTGCTGCTTCCTTGGCTGACTCTGAAGGAAGTCGTTCCACCCCCTTCTAGTGCTGGCTGTAAAATGACGCCCTGCATGTGGCTGAAACGCTGGATCTTCCCGCCCACAGCTCCAGCCTCTGGGACAGTCTCATACTGGCACAAAGCCGGGGTCTCCGCTCCCAAAGGCACAGTCATTTTGAGTCTTCCTTTTTGAAGCAATCGCTTGCCTAGTATTTCTGTAAGTTGTTCTCAGCCTCCCATAACAAAATCCAGGAGATCCACACCAGGCCCTCAAACTGAATGAAGTCAGCGCTTCAGATGTCCAAACCTTGTGTTGACCAAAGACAAAGACAAAAGCAACTAGAAACCATGGCCTTCCAATTTTTCCTTTGCTGTGTTACTAGCTAATAACAACCAACCAACTCAAAGTGATCAGAATAGCACAAAAACAAAACTAACTTTAAAATCTAACTTCCACATATACAGACACATACTAAATACATCTGGCCAGATATTTAGCAAGCCATCCTCCTGTGCACTGAAACTGGAACAGCTGGTAACCACTTAGATCACTGCAACATGCTGGTACATCTCTACTCTCCAACTTTAAAACCAGGTAAACGAGTCACGGCCAGGCTTTGTGGTAGCAAACGAACTTTACAAAATGAGTCGTTACCCAGTTTCTGAGTAGGTGACCCGGGCGGAGACGAATTCCCACTAGGGGACAGGTAGAGGTAGCTTTTGTTCACTCCAGTATTGAAGTCAAACGGAGACTGGTAGTCTTCATATAAGTCAGAGTCTCTGCGCTCCATTCCAGGCAGAGGCAGAACGCATGGCTTTCCAGCCGCCTGAGCTCCCGCGGCTGCCGCCGGCCCCTTGGGCCTCACTCCCTCTGCGCCTCACCTCCCAGAGGCAAGCTTACAGAGAAGACCTTCCTGGTTGGAGGCCCCGCCCCGGCGTCCCGGCACAGGTGCAGCCCTGGCAAGCAGGCCTTTTAATAAATGGCTTTTCCTTAGCAACTTCAGGAGCAGCTCTGTTCACCGCCTGTGTTTAAGTCCGGTCAACAAAAACAACCTGGGCCGAGTCATGGTGCTTCCCTCAGTAGACAAGGAGGCCATGCTTGAGGCTCTCTAGTATCCCTCGGATCCTGAAAGTTCAAGCAAATGCTTGACACTGTCAGAATTATAAGAAACTACATTTTTTAAATGAGTCAGCTGACCACAATTCTCCCCGGGCAGAGTTAATATTCTAGGACAAGGAAGGATTATCAGCCTGTAATCTCCTGCCAATGCCATCTGGGCGATTTCTTTTTTTTTTTTTTCTACCCTGGACTTACCATCGAACATGAAAGCTGAGCTTCCTGGTTTAGCCACCAGCTTTCTAAGCATAACTGATACAAAAATAAAGCTGAATTTCCTTTCTTTTATCTAAAGTGGAGTCTGCATTGCTAACATAAAATTTTCCATTTGATTTGTCTTTCTCTCTCTCAGGAGGACACTGTTTCAGTCACAAGAATCCACTGAAGAAGGTACAGCCCTTTTGCAGGCCACACTCCTCTGTTTGGCTAAGGCCAGGCTCTGTGTACTCTACACCAAGCCTGTTTGTCTTGGCGCCGCCCACAAGGCCGTGGCACAGCTACAGTTGGCTCATAAAACAAAACTTCCAACGCCAAATCCATTTCCTCAGGCACATGTCTCTCAGCAGAACCTTCGCACATTCACCATGGCCTCTGCGCCCTGATGTACAGCTCCCCACTCAGCCCCAGTGGGCAGGGGTCCTCACCACACAACAGCAACAACAAAAGGCAGCTCTCGGGCCAGGGATTTAGCTCAGCGGTTCTAGTGCCTGCCTTGCAAGCCCAAGGGCCCGGGTTCAATGCCCAGTAACCACATACAACAATACTGGGTATAGAGACTCACACCCACCAGCAGAACCACATACCACAGTGCTGGGCATGGTGGCTCAGCCCTGTCATCCCAGCACACGGGAGGCAGAGGCAGGAGGATTGCTGTGATGTGAGTTTGAGGCTGAGCTCAGGGCCAGCCTGAACTACAATGCGAGACCTTGTCTCAAAAAAACCAAAAAAGGCAGTTCCCTATCTTTTCATTTCTACTTTAAAAAAAGTGAAATTGATATAGTTTCCCTGAATTAGAAGCAGATAGAATACCCAATATACTTTAAGGATAAAAATATCAAAGTATTTAGTGTATAAAATATACCTTCACCAAGATAATCTGTGTTCACCTCATCTTGAGACTGATTTATAACTTTGTTAGTCATGTTACACTCAGTCTATGGAAAGTCTTTGCTTTGAATCGTTTTTAAAGCTTATTTTTAACAACACTTTTTTCTCCTAAAAGATACCAACATTTGAGCAGTTATGAATGTTATTCATTTTATTTAGAAATAGCATAAATGCTTTTTTTATTATTACTTAAAAAAATAAATCGTTGAACTCCCTAAAATCCTATGGTATCTCTTACTATGAAGGCACACACTTTGGAGTATGCGCCTGGCCTAGAGGTGGCTCAAGGGATCCCTGCTGTCATGGTTTAGGTCTGAAATGTCCTGCAAAGTCTCAAGAGTCCAGCGGCAGAGCTTTCAGAAGCTGACTGGATCATGCAGGTGTTGCCAACAGACTGACGCACACATGAGCTCCTGGCTGACTGTACTGTTCGCAGGGGTCTGTCAGAAGAGATGGGGTCGCTAGGATGACACCTGTCTAGAAGGGTGTGTTCTCCCCTCTCCTGTTTCCTGGCCAGCATGGGGTGAGCATCTTTGTTCTGCCCTGCCCTTCTGCCAGCCTCTTTCTGCCTTGAGCCACCCACCATGGACTGAACCCACTGAAAATGTGAGTGAGGGAAACTTCTCCTCCTTCAGGTGATGGGTGTCGGGTATTCTGTCCCACCAATGGCAAAGTGACTTGTATGCAGGACTTATTCACACACTCTGTATTTGGTCACTACACACTGACAGAAAAGCCATTGCTCTATGACCTTCCTTGTGCCTCCTCCTGGAGCCACAAGTATTGGAAGGCGATTAATTCTGTCACAGACACAATGCAAATTAGGGCTGCCCCACACTTCCCATCCCTCCAAACCCACATCCTCAGCATTCAGGGCTAACAGTCAAGTAATACCCGTTACTTGAAATGCTGCGCTGTTTCCACCAGAGTCACGCATCCTTGAGGACTCAGAAATGCTACCCTTCTCGGAAGCCCTCCCATGGTCTGTCCCCTCTTCTGCAGCAGAAGTACCCGGATGTGAAGCGTCTGTTTGCCAGCCTGACCGTGCTTGGTAATCAACGTGGGACAAAAAAAACCCAATTGGGCCTTATTTTCAAATGTAAAGACAGATTTTAAGTAATGGTCTAAAGATTTTAATCTACCGCTTGGGACTTTACCCAGTTCTTACAACCAATTCTTGATCTCTACAAATGGAACAGCAGAAATCCAGTTAACTCAAAGGAGAAATGGGATTAAAAAAAAAAATTAAAAACAGAAATGTAACTTGAGAAAAGACCACCAAAGACTTTGAGTGTGGAATTACTCCATTTAAGGTACTGTGGGGGGTGGGGGTGGGGGGAAGTTGAGCCTGGTGGGAATAATATAAAAAGTAAATATTGACAGCTGGTGTGTAGCTCACTGGTAGAACATTTGCTGGGCATCCACACAGACCCTATTTTGATCCCCAAGTATAGCAACCTCCCCCCAAAAAAAGGTAATTTAAAAAGCAAACATAAAGGTGACTCTGGAAATGGTGCATAGGATGTATTGCAGGGAGACGCTTAAAATGGGGGAGGGCAAGACTGAAATAGAATTCTTGTCAGATCTAGACAAGAAGAAAAGCTTTTCATTTCCTGTGTGGACTATTTTGGCCAAGGAAAAACCAGTTAGATTTGGTCTTGCTATTCCAAAAATACTTCAAGATCAATGTGCACCCGAGTGCATTCTCCAGCCTTCCCCACATGCTCATTTCTCCACGCCCACCATGCCGAGGTTCCTAGGCCCAGCCCTGAGGAAGTGTACTGTGGGTCTATAGCCTGCACTGCCGGATGCTGATCTGAGGGGCCGGAAGCCTCTCCTCCCAACAGGACAGGGCAGAAGCAGCAGAGACAGGCAAGGAACAGAGTAGCAGCATCTGTGCCCCTAACTCAGCTGCCCCAGGCACCCCAGTTAGTACACATTCCGTTCTGTACCTTTGTCTATGGTTTGATTCTATCAGTTCACAGGAAGCTTCAAATGTCCTGCTTTCCAATCTTATTTCACCTCTTACCCACCATGTTTCAGCCAAACTGGCTTTTCCTGCTTCCTGAACACACCCTACACTTGTCCTGGACAATTTTTCCCAACTAGAGTCTCCCTTCTGTATAGTTTTACCTATCAAATTCCTAACTACTTATCAAACTCTACTTAATAAGGGATGTTCCTTTTTAGATATTACCTAAAATGGAAAAAGTAAACAACACAAAGCCCTATTAAAATTGAATTATTTAAATGTCAAAAATATTCATGTAGTAGAAAATATGTAAATATTAACGTGATAATATAGAAATGTGTAATTTTTAACATGGAAACATCGATATAGTTAGATAAATACATCAGTTCAAAAGAAGGCTGCATTGGATAATCTGTAATTATACAGTAAGTAGAGAGAGATTAACCAAGCAAAACAAAGAAAATGGGCAGAAATAGAACTCTGTCCTTTATCCCAGAAAAGTGATCCTGAACAGCACAGCCAGCAGAGGGCAACCACAGGCAGCTCAGAGATCAATTCCCAGCACTCAGTAAAGTGCAGAACCCATTAGATGACTCATTATTAGAAATGGAAATGGTAGTAGATACTACAAATAACTGTAAAGAAAACTAAGTTTGTGTCTTCACATTAAGCCATCATTCAAATATATCAACATTGATTCCAAGTTTGAAAGATATTCATGGAATAATCCAATTTAAAAGCTATACAACATACAAAACTTATTCGGTAGGCCACTGAAGCGGACCACAATGACAGACAAGATGGCTGCCCAGCAGGAGAGGCGGGGCACAGGGATGTGGATCAGCCACATGACCGAGCCAGCTCAGCCAGACTTCCACTGCCAAACTTGGGAGATGAAGACCACTGAAATAACTGAGGGCAGCAATAAGTCATCACCCAAGAATCTATAAAAATAATAAGTACACAGAAAGGGAAAAGGAAAACAATTTTAGAAGAATATTATCCTGGCCATCACTGTAAAAAAGGACACTGCCAATCTAGGGAGGAATTTTTTCGTTAGTTTTTTGAGACAGGGTCTCGTCTTGATGTTCAGGCTGGTCCGGAACTCAGCAATCCTCCAGCCTCTACCTCCTGAGTGCTGGGATTACCAGCATGAGCCACCATGCCCAGCACTGTGGTATGTGGTACTGATTGCTGCTGGGCATGAGTCACCACTCTCAGCTTTGTTGTATGTGGTTACCAGGGATCAAACTCAGGACCTTGCGCTTGCAAGACAGGCACCGGAACCACTGAGCTAGATCCCCAGCCCCTAGGGAGGAATTTGGACAAAGAGTGAGACATTCTCATGGATTGGAAGTGCCCCCACACACACACACACACACACACAGAGACTGATTACTTGTGAGAAGGGAAAATAGGCTAATGGTACAATGGAGAAATGGACCACACTTGGCTGGGTGATCAAAGCTGCCATTACACAATGAGAGTGGGTGGACATGTGTCCTCAATAATGAAACTGAATGCAGGTGAGAACTGCCATCTATTCATAAGTAAACACCAGACAGACCCAAAATAAGCAAGGCTCTATTTTTAAAGGGGGGGCTGCATTCTTCAAAAATACCAACTTTATCAAAAAACTAAGGCTGTAAAAAGGATCTATCACCAATAAAAAAAAAAAACCACATAACAACTAACAATCTAATACTTGATTCTGCATTTGGTCCAATACTAACAGGAAAAAAAAATTCTATACAATAGGATATTACTGGGTCAGTAAAAAAAAAACTGAAGTACGATCACACATTAGATAAGTCTTCTATCAATTTCAAATTTACTCAGGCTGACTATATTGTAGTTACATCAGAGAATATCCCTCTTAGGAATAACAAAGTGAAAATATTAATGGGCACTCTGCCCTCATGTATGTAATTTCTTCTCAAAACCTTGAGAACATTACAGTTCTGTGTGTGCATTGGCACACAGTGATGGGGCAGATGGGGCAAATGTGAGCCATGAATTCACCAGAACTGAGAACACGTGTTCTTATACTCTGTTTTTTTCTGTGTTTCTGTAAACCTGAAATTTAAAAGCAACTGAGAACTTCTCTGCAACACATTTAGCAGGTTTGGTGGAACTGAGCAAAAAAGGAAGAGACCACCTCTGCTGGCACTGACGGGGACAGTGGCCTCGCACTAGAGACTGAGTTTCCGTCACAGCCACTTCTGAGAGCACAAAGGATCCTCTGCTTTTCACTGAGGAAGCCGCTGAGGTCTCCTCACCACCCACTCCCAGTCACACAGGCCTTGGGGGCACCAGCAAGGAGACAGCAGGCCAAGGAGCCCGCAGAGGACAGAAAACGCCCTCCAATGATGATAACGATTACAGTAATTATGACTCACCCCTGAGAATCATCACTATAAGCTACTTACACCACCCTTGGGGTTAGTTTCTTCACTGGGCTCGCTTCACCAAAGCATAAACCGAGACACATGGAAGTTAAGTAACTGGCCCCGGGCACACAGGAAGTGGTAAATTAGACAGAAATGAAACACAAGGGAGAAAATGTATTGTGTATGACAGAAACACAGGCAGAGAAACAGTGCACAAACGCTGTAAAGCCACTGGATCAGGTCTCCTGAAGTTTCAGTAAGAGTCATTAGGGAAAGGAGAGGCCAGTGGAAAAAGAGTAAAATCAAGTGAAAAGAAATTTTAAAACATTTTGGGTGAATCAGAAGAGACAAAGCAAGGCCAAGGAAGCTGTGCAGGGTGGCCGGCCGTGGTGACGCAGCTGTCCGGACAAGTCAGGGAGGCTTCCGTTTCTAGGCTGAACAAGGTCAGACTAAGACACTTTGGCCTTGTTTTACAAATACATGTGAGCCTTCAGATCAGAAACTTTAAAAACCACGGAAATGTCATTTATTCCTTTATTATCTACCCTAGGGGGAGAAAGTAAGTCTACAGTGAGCAGCGCACTATGAAAGAACAGAACAAGGCTGGTGATGGTGCATACCTGGAACACCAGCACTTGGGAGGCTGAGCAAGGAGGCCGGCTGCAAGTTCAAGGCCAGCCTATGCTACACAGGGAGACTTTGTCTCAAAAAACAAAAGAAAACCCCCAAAACTATTTGACTCAGGGTATAGCAGCTCAGTGGTAAAACTGCCAGCCTAGCATGCAAGAAGCCCTTGATTCAATCCACAGTATTGGAAAGAAAAAAAATATATGTGTGTGTGTGTGTGTGTGTGTGTGTGTGTGTGTGTGTGTGTGTGTGTGTAATTTACATATTCATGCATTCATATATAGATACAGACAGCCTCTCTGGAGACCCTTTTCCAGAACAAAAACGCACAAGATCTCAGGTATATTTAAATATTTAGACCTAATTGCAAATACTCTTCAACTGATGAATTCACATACATTTCCCGGACCCACTGACATACAAAGTTCTCACTTAGCGAGAATCCTAACATTTTAGGTATAATGTTCTTCTGCCCTCTGAACATAGTTGAAATTGAGTAATATTGTCAGGCTAAAGATTTCTTTTTCATGCTTTAAGACGTGAGGATTTTTGTTTGTATTTTTAAATATTCAAGGGCAACAAGGGTTGTGGGATTGCATCCTCTGCCTCTCTCTCCCTCCAAACACATCTGTAGGTTTGGCCTTTTAGTGGGGAGCTCAGAACCTGGGATGCAGTCTCGAGCAAGCTTGCATTCTGTGACCCAGGAAGTCAGAGACTGGCTTCCAAAACACACAAGAACTCAGGCTTAGTTCCACCGCTGATCCATGTTTTTGCTTCTATTGCACTCAGATGAAAGAGGTTTCATTATCACACCAGGAAACAAAAAATAGCTTAATGTATGATATCTACCTAGATAACTAAATCATGATACCCTTTTTTAAAAATTTTAAGAACCAGACTTTTCATAGCATAATACAATCCGAGTTAAAGTTTTAGAGTCACTCCTCACACTAGTTAGCAGTTTTCATGATTACAAGCTCAGGTAAAAGTTCCCCCACCAGTTTCTCCAATGTAATCAGTACAGGAACCATCAGGGACCTTGAGAAACCAGAGATCATGACTGGGAAGGTCTGGCCCCAAACGCTGCCTTTCAAACAGCTCCAGGTGCTGCCCAATGCCACCGCCCGAGTTAGCAAGAGCTGCACAGTTTGATGAGGACGGAGCGAGAGGAGCTCTAACAGCCACAGGTTACACAGTGCAGCCTTAGGGGACTTCCGGCCTCGTGTGGACATCACGGAGTATAAAGCCAAGCAGCAACGCTTTCCGGCCTCACTAGTGAAGGTGACTCTGCGGAACCAGGGCAGTGACGGTCAGAGTGGACTGCCACATGGCTGACTCAGGATCCAAGCTGCCCAGGGGACTAGGAAGTGCACTTCCAGGCGTGTCGTGAAGGCACGCCTCGGGGTCTGACATCTGGCCCTCACCCCTTCTCCTCTGAACTATTCCAAATGAACGTCTTTGTTCCACTGTGCCCTCTTCCATGACATCTCTACTTTCAAGTCAGATCACCACTGACTAAATCCTCTCAAAACATGAGCCAAATTAAACCTCTCCTTGTTTAAGTTGTGGGTATTGGGTCTGGGGTTCCAGCTACAGAAACTGGAAAACTGATACATACATGTGAGACTCGTGGTTGTATAAGCTGATTTCTGCTGCTGTGACAAAACACCTGAGATACTTTTAAAAAAAAGAAAAGGAATTTGGGGGGGGGGGATTCATAGTTTCAGAGACTTTAGTGCACAGGCACCTCGTGCTGCAGTGAAGCAGCCACCATGACAGCAATCACCTGTAAGCAGAGAGGGAAGAAGAGGCCCAGGTCCCAATATCCTCTTCACAGGTGCCAGCAAGTGCCCTGTTCCTTCCACTAGGCACCACTCCCAAAAGGCGCCCCAGGCTGCTAGCCAGACCCTCCCACATAAGCCCTGAGCCCTTAAGTCTTTGGAGGACATTCTAGAGACAAACCATAATAATCTACACTGAAGTGCTATTTGGCACAGAACTGTATACACGGTCTTGGCACTTTCTAAATATATGTTTTTGAAAATAAAAGATCATGTAGTCAAAGGAGTGGAGTATGAGAGTGTGTGTGTGTGTGTGTGTGTGTGTGTGTGTGTGCGTGTGTGTGTGTGTGTGTGTGTGTGCGCGCGCGCGCGCATGTGTTGCCACTATCCGCACCACTCACAAAGCAAGCAAGTTTGGACAGGTCAGCCAGCTCTCTCATCACACAGTGTACACCTGCCTGGCCTTCTCTAATAAGTGATAAACAGTAATGATAATGCCTGGAGCATGGCTTGGAAATAATGGAGCAAGAGCCAGCCATTCTGCCTAGGAGTATTAGCGGTGAATCTGAGAGGATGAGGTCTCTGAGGGGGGATTACTAGAAGATAAAGAGAGTTCACCCAAGCAGAATGTTTCCAGTTTGCTGACTGAGTCTAAAGAGCGCTCTGTAAAGGACATAAACACAACCGACTGTCAGAACTCTAAAAGGAATAGATGGACGGGCAGCCCCAACTTTACTGTGGAAAAACTTCCACAACGCATATGCAGCTGTCGCTGGCAAATGGCGACTCGATGAAACACTCTTCCTTAAGGGAGTGGGAGTTCTCTAAGAACAGCAGGCACTGATTTGAAATGAATGTTGACTGCAAACTTCAATCGTCAGCAGGCTGAGGCGCAGCAAACATGCTCAAAGCACCACCAAGCCATACAGCTGTGCCGCTGCACTCACTCTTAAACCCTAACAAGCTAACCAACTCTCACACTGGGCCACCTCTTAAACAGACGAACACAGACAAATACTGCCAATCTATTCCTATATGAGACACAAAGTTTCACACCGTCTCTCTCTCTCAATCTGCTATTCTTGTTAAAAATGCTTTCTCCAATTCCAAATTTCACATCCTTTCTTTCTTAATGACAAGAGATTACCAAGACTACAAGTAAACTCCCAGCAGCCAATTATCTTGACACCAAATCAATGGCTGCAACCCATGTAACATTTTTTAAGTATCTGAATTTATTATTGTGAAGGCTCTTTGTGGTCTTCCCTGAGAGTTTTATAAAAAGTCATTAACAAATGAATATTTATCAAAAAGTACTTTTTTATTTATTCCCAGAAGCTCCATGTTAAAAGGATAAGATAGATCGTTTAAGTTTAGATGAAAAAAAGAAAGAAAAGAAAAATCGCTTCCTGGGCTACAGACCATGCAGTTGCTGTCCTGTCATCTTGCATGATCAAGAGAAGCATGTACATGACATCATAACCTTAACATGGCTAAGAATAAATACTAACTGACCCCCAAACCAATTTCCTCTTATACACACAGCTAGACAACATCTCACAGCATTTCCTAAATGTGGCCATAGTAAGTTACAGTCAAAGGAAACAGATACATATAATGTGAGAAAGACATAAAGATGGTTGTGCAAGGACCAAGGATTTAGCTTAGTAGTTCTGCATGCTAATTTGTTCAATCCCTGTCACACACAAAAAAGTCAGGGCCAGGGATTAAGTTCAGTAGTATCTTTTCCTTGGAAAAAAATTTCAGAAAAAGTAGAACGTGGCAGGATACACCCCAACAGCTGCATTCTAGGAGGCTGAGGCAGGAGGGCCATGAATTCAAGCCCAACCTGAGCTACATAGCGAGTCTGAGGCAAGACTGGAACACATACCTTTTCTCAAAAGTTTTAAAAAATAATTATTAAAGGAAAGTAGCCAAGCCCATCACTGCTCCATGGCACAAGGAGTACTGCAGTCCTAATGCCTTTCTGTGGTCCCAGCCTCTCCTCTAATAATGCATGAAACAAAGCAATTCTACGGTTAGAGTCCCCACAAGAGGATTTGATTTAGAAACATAATCCTCTGGTGGAATCTAGCCTCCAAATTTTAGAAACTGGAAATCAAAGGCACTACAGCAGAATGGGGCTAACGCAGCACAAAGCAACAAGCTGTGAAATGCAGAAACCCGGGATGGACACCGTCCTGAACAGAAAGAGCATTGCTTGAAATATACTGATCCAGGGCTGGGGATTTAGCTCAATGGTTCCAGCGGCTGTCTCACCAAGCTCACGGACCCGGGTTCGATCCCCTGGTAACCACATACAATACTGGGTGTGAAAACTCATGCCCAGCAGCAACCAGTACCACATACCACAGTGCTGGGCGTAGTGGCTCACAACTGTAATCCCCACACTCAGGAGGCAGAGGCAGGAGGATTGCTGTGATGTGATGTAAGTGTGAGGCTGAGCTCAGGGCCAGCCTGAACTACAAAGTGAGGCCCTGTCTCCAAAAAAAAAAAAATGCTGATCCAAACTTAGTGAATTTTTCTAACGTGATTTCTTACTTTTAAACACCTGACTTCTCTTTACAGATTTCTACTTGTGTAGTTAAGAAAAAAATAGAGGAAAAGGAGAAAGGCGACTATGGGACATTCAGCATTTCCCTGAAAAAATCAAGTACATTTTTGCAAAGAAATTAGAAGTTGCCTCACTGAAATAAGGCTGCTTCTCAAGGCTAGGGAAAGGCTGGCCCTGTACCGGCATCTCAGAAATAGATAAGGGCCGGGGAGTTAGCTCAGTGGTTCCGGCGCCTGTCTTGCAAGCGCAAGGACCTAGGTTCGATCCCCGGTAACCATATACCATACTGGGCGTGGAGACTCACGCCCAGCAGCAACCAGTACCACATACCACATACCACATACCACAGTGCCGGGCGTGGTGGCTCACGCCTGTAATCCCAGCACTTGGGAGGCAGAGGCAGGAGGATTGCTGTGATGTGAGTTTGAGGCTGAGCTCAGGGCCAGCCTGAACCACAAAGTGAGACCCTGTCTCAAAAAAAAAACCTAAAAAAAAAAAAAAAAAAGAAATCGATAAGTCAGCTTCTGAGTCACCTAGATAGCCACTGTGAAGTCATTTGTCTCAGGACTCTCCAAAGATATAAATAGATGATTGATTGATTGATTATCTGTCACTATCTACTAGTATTGAACACTTCATCCCTTTGACCCATCTAATCAACTGCTACTAACTTACCTTCAGAAACATGTATCACAGAAAACACACTGGGATACACAAAATGATACTCAACACCCATAAATAGGTTAATTACAGTTTGCTGCTTAGTCTTCAAGAGTTAGAGCTTTACTAACAGTTCTCTAAAATATAAAGGATTAAAAAACAAGCAGGAAAAAAGGTCATGAGTAAAAACAACAGTCATTATTATCAATCATAAAAAATAATAAGGATTGTAAAGGAATTCTGTAACCTGCATGCCAACAAATTAGGCTGAAATGGACCAACTCCTAAAAAGATACAGAAGCCTGAAACTAACTCAATTAATAATTTGGAAATCTGAAAATATCTCTAACAAGTAGATTTAAAAACCACCCACAAGCAAAACCCCAGTCCCAGATGGCTTCACTGTAATTATCTACCAAATATTTAAACAATGGATATCAATTTTTCATAAACACTTTTTTAAAAATAGAGAATCAAATACTATCTTGAGCTTAGTTTATGAGGCCAGTATTACCCTGACCCAACAACCAAAGGTATTACAAGAAATAAAAAAACTATAGACCAGTATCTCTAACAAATACAGATACAAACTTCTCAACAAAATATGAGCAAGACATGTTTAGTAATATCTTTAAAAGAAGTTACATAATATGAACAAGTAAAGTTTATTCCAGGAATGTAAGGTTGGTTTATCATCCAAAAATCAATCAGGGTAATAAATCATATTAATAGTATAAAGAGCTAAAATCATTATATCACAATAGGTACAAGAGACAGACAAAGAAAAAACAAAATTCATAACCTCTTTATAATAAAAATACTCCATAAACTAGGAACAGAAAGAAACTCCCTCAGCCTGACTGAGGGCATCTATAAAAACCCAGAACTGGCAGGGGATTTAGCTCACTGATTCCGGTGCCTGTCTTGCAAGCGCAAGGGCCCGGGTTTGATCCCCAACAACCACAACAATACTGGGTGTGGAGACTCACACCCAGCAGCAACCAGCACCACATACCACAGTGAGGAGGCAGAGGCAGGAGGATTGCTGTGATATGAGTTGGAGGCTGAGCTCAGGGCCAGCCTGAACTACAAAGACAGACCCTGTCTCAAAAAAAAAAAAAAAAAGATCCAGAACTAGTATCTTGCATAACAGTAGATGAGTAAATACTTTCCCTTGAGAAGGGAAATTGATAAGATATCAGGCCTGTCCTACACTGTACTGAAGGTGGTAGCCAGGATACTTAGATAAGAAAATGAACGAAAGGAATCCATTTTGGAAATGAAAAACAAGCTCTATTTACAGATAACATGATCACATCTATAGAATAACTGAAGAATCCACTAAAACACTGTCAATGAATAAATAGTAATTAACTTTGGGAAAAGTTATTATGGTGATGGAGGTGAAGAAAAGATTTCAATTTTCATTTTAAACCTTGTTGGTCAGTTAAGTTATAGCTTATTATGAGAAATTTTTGTTGTTTTAAGAATGTAATTTGGGATGCTGGGGATTTAGCTCAGTGGCCAACCTTGCAAGTGCAAAGTCCTGAGTTCAAACCCTGATACTGGCGGGGGGGGAAAAAAAAGAAAGAATGAAGAATATGTGGGCTTGATTTAAAATTACATTTAAACTACATTTAAAATTACACAGTATCGGCTTAAAAAAAAAAGAAAACATATAAAACAAGAAGTTAACAATTTAAAACTAATGATTACTTTAGATGAACAGAACAAAAGTGCCCCTGCCGCCCTCTCACAACCCAGAGTGGGGGCGGGGCCCAACGCTAGGACAGGGAAAGCACCTCCCCCATGCAAGAGAGACCACGGGTCCGATTCTATGAAAAGAGATACTGGGAATTTCGACTTAATATTTTTTAAACAACCTCTTAGAGTCTCAGGATTTCTGTTATTTAATGCAGCCATTAATCCTCATAAATACCATATTTCAAAACCAACAAATACATTGTGTAGAAGTACTCAAGCCTAATACATCATCTGAACTAATCCTCTGAAACCCCGGAAGCACGCCACTGAAAATATCATGTAATTATCTCCCTGTAGGCTCTGTACATTTGTTACAAGCAGTTCCTACTGAGACTGTATTTTCATTCAAATGTTGGAATTAACTCCACAACACAAAACCAGGTTATGCCCCCATGCAAGAGCTACACCGGCTGTCGCCTTTGGTTTCTGTTCACACTTGAGCAGTCTGGTTTTTGCTTTCTCTTTATTTATTTAGAAAGATTTTATTGACTTCCAGCTGAGTTCTTAGTGCAAGAGATAAAAAGACAGAGTGAAGTTTCAATTATTATTCATTATATAGTTAATAAAGGAAGAGTAAGTCTATCGCTGTTACTATTATGGTTACTTCCATATTTTCCTTTGCCTTCAGTGTACTATCTTCCACCTTCCAAAAAAAACCCTGAGCAACGATGTCCTTTATTTTATTTTATTTTTATGCATTTATTTATTTTTGAGACAGGGTCTTGCTTTGTAGTTCAGGCTGGCCCTGAGCTCAGCCTTGAACTCATAGCAATCCTCCTGCCTCTGCCGCCCAAGTGCTGGGATTACAAGCATGAGCCTCCACATCGGGCATTGTGGTATGTGGTTCTGATTGCTGGTGGGCATGAGTCTTCACGTCCAGCATTGTGGTCTGTGGTTAAGGGGACTGAACCCAGGCCCTTGCACTTGCAAGCAAGTGCTCGAACCACTGAGCTAAATCCCAGGCCCACAATGTTCTTTAATTCAGCTAAAGCTGCATGACAGTTTTCTCATAAGAATTAGGAACTAGGTCCTATTTCCACCATGAGGACATCTCAAAACAAAACAGAAAACAACATAAACCAAGTTAGCAGACACAGAAGGAAGAAAGCCCTGAGTCAGAAACAGCATTTGGTCTGAATAGACGGCCAAACCAAGGACGAGACAACTGTAAGGACAAAGAATAAATGAGCTCAGAAAGGAAGGTCCATAGACTTTCATTGCCAGCCAAGAATGCTGAGTGTGGCCTCAGCAAATGCTAGCTTTGGCCAGAGGGGACCAGCTCTAGGGCAGAGGAGCAGGAGGTGAGTACAGCATACACAGGACACCAGCAAGACTGAAGGGCAGCAAGAACGCAGCTGAGGGCTGGTGACAGGAACGCAGAGAGGTGACACTTCTGAACTCCCCCTTAGATCCCTCTGGTGATCATCAAGGACCAATGAGTCACCGCCATATCAGCAGTAGGGAGGCCAATCAGGACAGCTCTGGAGTCTCCGTGAGAGGAAGGGGTCCTAGTGAGGGCTCTGCTGTGCTGGGAGAGTAAACACTAGGCAATATTCAAACTAATGAGTATAGCAGGGAGAAAAAGACAGAAGGGTGATTCTCAAGACTGGCTGGGCAGCAGAACCAAGAAAGAGAATACAGCAAGTTAAGTAGGATTGAAGAAAGATGTATCGTCCAGGGGTGGTAGTGCGTAAGTGTCTGAGTTTACTCCTGAAGGTGGCACATGAAGCCCATTGGCTTCTGCACACCAACCACTGCACTCTACCTGGTGGCCATGCTGGGCAATGAGTCTTCCAAAGAGCTGCTCAGCTTTTGGGAATGCTGTACCTTCCATCTCTCCTTCACTACAGTAGGGACTTAAATTATCCTCTTCAATTAAGCTAGGTATGACAAGATCTCAAAATCAAATCTATATACTGCACTAGAAATTTTATTTCAATTCCATAGCTTGAATAAATATTGTAAGCTACAAGTCAAACAAAGATGCATGATGGTACACACCTGTAAGTACTCAGGAGGCTGAGGCAAGAGGATCTCCTCTAGTTGGAGGCCAATCTGGGCTACAAAGTGAGTTTAAGGTCAGCCTGAACTATCTAGTGAGACCTCGCCTCAAAAAGCAAAGAAAAAGCAGCCATTATCACTGTTCAACAGTGTGTGTTCCTTTACCTTTCTTCCATATACTAT